>VZRI01000424.1:50823-74006 GCA_013397515.1 Upupa epops
CCTCAGTCGCCAGAGCGACCTCTCACTAGACCAGGTTGCCCAGAATCGCCTCCAAACAAACAGTCTTTCTGCTATTACTCCTCATTTTTGCACAAGAGAGCATACACGAGCCAGGGAGCGACCACCAGCCACGGGCTCCTCTGCTCCAGCTCTCGCAATCAATGGCTGCGGTCGGCAGCAGCAGCCCAGTGCAGAGAGCCCAGTGAGCAGCAGGTGGAGCCCGGCCATAGAGCTCTCAGTTGTGGAAATCGCTCCTTCCCCTGCACTCTCTAGCTGATTTTGACGAGCAGACGTTGAGATCTGCAATGTTCCAACTCTGCAGAATCGCTCTTACTTGTCTTACACCTGCACTGTACAGAAAAAGATCTTCTCCTTCCTTCCGACCTCCCACCACCCCCAATTTAAAGCACCTATGTTTACAGTGTTTTCCCAACTCCCTAACTCCATTTCCACATGATCTGAAGGAAGCCAGAGAAACCCATAATGAGCATAGTTTCCAGAGATACCTGGCTCTCAGCTTTGGCACAGCCAGCCTGAGACATACCAGAGATCTCACTCCTGCGTTCAACTGTTTCACAAGGACTCCAGGCCAACAATTCAGACATAAGAGGTTTAGACTGCTGGAATAAGCAATTCCCAGCATCTGGACAGACATTTGGAATGTAGAGCACTCCAGAGAAGCTTTCACATCTAATGTAATACATGCTGTGTTTCTCTCCTGAAAGACTTCCTTGTCCCTACCTCAGGTCACCAGCAACACAGACAGCATTTAAAATAAAAAGGACTCATGCACAGCTTAGCCTGAGCCTGACCATTACACCTGGGCTCCTCCTGCTCTTTGGAAGTACCTCCAGTGAACCTGATAGTCCTTTCTTTATCAGCACTGTCTGTCCATAAAGTTTGCCAGGCTGATGAAGTCAGATAAGCACCGTCTGGAGTGTGAAGAACAGTGCTATGGAGTCCAGTTCTGGTTTTGCTGTTAAATTGCTGGGTCTCATCAGGGGTTTGACGTTGCTGGTTTTGTTTTCCTCCAGGCCCACACAGCTGAGTACACTGACTCTACTTGTTTGTCAAAGAGAGGATATCTCTTGTTCCAGAGCCTTATCAATCATGTTAGGGATTAAAATTGTAATTGAAAAAAAACTTGAGAAGCTGAACAAGGACTCCGTTAGATCAAGCAGGTCTGACAGGCACAGCCAGTGAGTGAGCCTGTCTGCCTAAGAACCCACATGTGCCCAGGCTGGGTTCTCCACAGAAGCTGCAGCACTGTACAGCTCTTCCTCCAGACAAGACATGCTGACACATGCAAAAGCTGAAGATCCAACACTGCCTTAGCCCACCCTGACTTGAAACTGAGTTTCAATCTCCAGAGCGGAAAGCCTGGAGGCTTAGCCTTAGGCTGTTAAGTGTAATAGAGCCTGCTGTTTTCTCCCTTCATAGGGGAAACAACAAGCTTTCTAAAACAAGTCCTCTACCCACAGAGACAGCAGATCTCCAGATTGAGAAGATACTTGCAAAAGGAAACCTTCTGGTACATTGAGCACTCAATCCCTTCCTTATAGTCCTCATCCCACAGCTTTCTTTAACCTAACAGCTGCCTTCGACATAACCTCCCATGTTCCTTCCCAAATGCCTCTGTCTTTATCTCTGGCTTGTCTCCCTCTAGAAATCTAAAGCTCCTTCACTCCCTCTTTTGCAGAGAAGAGAACGACTTCTCAGTCCATGCTAAGCAGCTTCTCCTAGGAACAAGGAGAAGGCCAGTAGAATACTGTCTGGAAAGAATCCCAGCTTGCTTTCCCAGCAAGCAGGAGATTCAGCAGGCTACTGCACCTGCACCGTAACACAAAGACAATAACTCAGGTCCCAAGAAGTGTGTTAACTCCAACCTACACCCCATTAGATCTGCCTCCTAGCAGAGGTGATGAGATGTACAGCTCCAGAAGCCAGCTTGACCAGACCAGCTGCTGCTCAGATTTCCTTTCAGGGCAGAGGATATCCTCAGAATCCCACTGCTCTCAGATCGTGACATGTATTATTGCACTTTGGGGAGCAGACAGATGCCAAAGGAAGGCAGGCAGCCAGGCTTCTCAGGCAGAGCTGGGCTGAGTGTCTGTTTTCTTCCCAAATATACCATGTGTTTTAATCAAAGATAATGACTCTCCCTCTGAACCTTGGCTCATAGCAGGAGTGAAAACATCAGGTTCTCTGACACATTAGAAGGCACAGAATGGGGCTTGGCAGGAGGGAAACAGCTTTGGACTGGGTCTATGTAAGTCAGAAGTGGTTTGGCAGAATTTCACTTGTTCAGACGTTCAGTTCCAGGTGACATGCATTGGGCATGAAGCTGAAATTCACCGTGGGGTAATAATCCTCTACAGCACAGTGTAAATCCAAATACAGCAAGTAAAAACATGCAAGATTACGCAACAGTGCTCCAGAAAACATTTCCTTGATTTCTGATAGATTCAGATCTTTTGTGGTTGTCCAAGTAAGATGAGTTCACACTGTCCTTAGCTTTCAGACATTTACCAGCAGGAGTACCTTTCCCTATCATTAGAGAAGAATCCAAACCAAAAGTGTATTAGTGAAGAAATGCAGACACCTTCTTTTCTTGTACTAGGTCCATCGTTCCAGCTGCGGGCCTCTTGATGGCAGGAGCCTGTCCTAAAGTAACACAAACACATCCTTGGGCAGCCTATGGGAGTTGGAGCTCCAAGGCAAACCACACACTCAGGATTGGGCTTGCAGGGGCTCCATCACAACCCAAGGAACACCGTGGCAGCCCAAGCCAGCTCAACATGACTTTTACTGCTCCAACTTTTGTTTGTCAGTCAGCACTCATCTTGCACAGGTATTCAGAAGTTCAAACATGGCACTCGTTCCTCTACTCAGCAATAGGCTTGCAAGGACTTCTGAAAGCACTGCTGCCTCCTTCACAAGGGAGCACTGTACCAGCACCTCTTCCTCTGGACCCAACCCAAAACAGCTAAAGCAAATGCTTCCTGTCTCTTGCTGCTCCCCTGGATCACCTCCAAACAATTTTTTCCCCCTCTTTCAGAGCTTCTATAGGCTATGAGACCAAACCCAAAGTTTTAGCCTCTTGCTCCAAAAAGTCTATTGCTCTGCTTCAAATCAACTGCTTGATCAGCCGTGTGGTGCTAATTAGCTGTTTGGTTAAGTGTGTCTGGAGATCTGCCATGTGGGACATTTCCCTGAGGATTTCAGGCAGGATTTCTGCCTGCTGCATTGACTGGCAGAGAGGGACGCGTCCATGAGGTTTATCAGCTGCTGGCTTCACAATGCAGAAAGGAGATCCAGAAGCACAGCAACACCAGCATGTTGTTACTGTTGGACTGGACCTGCTGTGCCTACTCTTACCATCTTTATCAAAGAGCAGAGGCAGTGTCTGCCTGTCTTTTCTACTGTGTTTTTAAAAGTACAAGCCACACAAAAGCACCCTGTAGGATTATATTTTACTCCAGCCTGTTGATCTTCCCGAGGTCAGACACTTCCCCAACCCTCTAACTGCTGTTTCTCCTCTGTGAAGCCTCAGTTTCAGCGGCAGTCTTTTCCAAGAAGGGACAGTTACATTTCAATTGCTGTGCTCTGAAGATGATATCTCTGCAGCTTTAATATACCAATAGAAACCTAC
Organism: Upupa epops; assembly: GCA_013397515.1. Lineage (NCBI taxonomy): Eukaryota > Metazoa > Chordata > Aves > Bucerotiformes > Upupidae > Upupa > Upupa epops. Next base: position 54,476 of record VZRI01000424.1, read on the forward strand.
AACTTTTATCAGTCATGGAAGGAGCCCTTCAGAGCAACATCAATTACCACTCCCCATCCAATATTTACTGATATATCAGTACTGAAACTGTTAGATTTTGTTGTGATTATCCTCAGACATGGGCCCACTCCTCCACCCTCATCCTCTCCTACCATCTACAATCCACAAATCACCCAGAATAGACTTATGGAAGGGGGGAGAAATGCTGAAATAACCTTGCTGTGAAGCTCACATATCCTGTGCTAAAAGGACTCCACAAGTACTCTAACCACTGCCCTGGGAAGTCCAGTCCAGGGTCTGATCACCCTTTCTGTGAGGAAGGGCTTCCTAACATCCAACCTAACACCCCCCCCAGCAGCTTCAGGGCCTGTCCTCTCATCCTGCTGCTGGTTGCCTTGGAGAAGAGCATGACCCCCACCTGACTACAAACTCCCTTGAGGGAGTTGTAGGGAGAGAGAAGGTCTGCCCTGAACCTCCTCTTCACCAGGCTAACCAATCCCCAAAACAGCTCTGTCCTCTAGTTTTGTGGAAGAAACTACCAACTGAGAGAGGAATCATTCAAAAATCCTCCACAGAACAGTCCTCCTCTGTTCAGAGCAAGCTATATCAGTGCTTCCTGTAAGGGCACATTTCTGGTACCCAACTCCATAGAAAGTTAGATCATATCAGTATGTGTGAGTACCGATAGCTGTGCATTGTTCATGTGTGTTACACGTCAGGACATACCAGTTCCAGCTCAGCTTAATGGTAATGGGCTGGGAAGATTCTCTGATGAAAAAGGGTCAACAAGTGTCCAGCATCAGAGATCCAGAAAACTGAGGACAAGGTTGTCTGTACAACTCTGAAAAGCATAATGGAGACATCCACCTCGGAATATCAACATCCAGCACACGTGTGCTGTGGCACTCTAAGGACCTGTCTCTAAATCAGTAGGACGAGGAGCCTTCAATTTCAAACATTGTTCTTGGAACAAGTAATAGAGGCTCAGAAAGCCAACAGACAAGTACAATGCAAATTTTTTTCAAGAGAATAAAAGACACTGACAGCACATTGGAGCTTCTCACCTTGGGCAAAAATCTAAACATAAAGCAAATACAACTAGTGCATTTCAAATGGAATCTTTTTAGCAGCCCTGCTATGTTCGAAGCCACAGGGACTGATAGATGAAATCTTTCACCAGCATCTCCTGCAGGGAGATGCATAGTAAGAAGCAGCATGCAAAAGATGTCTTTGATATGAACCTGTGTTTGGCTATTGAGCGAGAAGAAAGATGTAGAAACCAGGCAGCTGAACAGCCTGATCTGCTATTGAAACATCCAGTTTATAAACCATCTGTAGTCTGAGTCTCCTTCATATTCTCCAGAGACAACAAGTAGATTCGGTATCTTCTGCTGCTCAAACCATGAGCAGCTGTTTCAAGTTTATGTGATTGAGAATCAATCATTTAAGCAATCATCAGGAGTCAGAGCTGGCACAATGGTTTCAAGTAGCACTTGAAAGAGCTGGATAGAAGTATGAAACCCGGTGCCATGACAGGCTGGAGAGTTGGTTGGGGAGGAATTTAATGAAATACAGCATGGGCAAGTGCAGAGTCTGGCATCTGGGTAAGAACGACCCCAGGGACCAGTATATGCTGGGGACTGACCTGTTGGAGAGCAGTGTAGAAGAAACAGACCTGGGGGTCCTGGTGGCCAGTAGGATGACCAATAGCCAGCAATGGGCCCTTGTGGCCAAGAAGGCCAATGGCATCCTGGGGGNAAAGGGTGGGTATCAGGAGGAAGGAGCCAGGCTCTGCTCAGTGGCACCCAATGATAGGACAAGGGGCACCGGTCGACAGGTGGAATAAAGAAATTTCCACATCAATCTGAGAAGAAACTTCTTCCCGGTGAGAGTGACAGAGCCCTGGAAGGGGCTGCCCAGGGAGTTTGTGGAGTCTCCTTCTCTGGAGACATTTAAAACCCACCTGGACATGTTCCTGTGTGACTGGATCTAGAGGATCCTGCTCTGGCAAAGGGATTTGACTGGATGATCTTTTGAGGTCCCTTCTGATCCCTAACATTCTGTAACGACCTAGCAGGAGCAGAGAGAGCACTCTTTCCAGATTGTTGACTGGTGAGAGGCAGAGCAGCTTCCAGCTGTACAGGCATTCCCAGCGGCTTTCTCCCTTTGGAGTTACCAAGGAGACGGAGCTTGGGTGAACCCATTCAGCATTGTTTGCAAGCACAGACTGAAAATCCCAAAGGGGGAAAGTACCAACATCACAGTTTACTTTCCGATCAGAGCTGTTTCTGCCTCAGGGATAGACACAGACCAATAAACGCAAAGCTAAAGCAGTACAAATCACGCATCACCCAGCCCAGGGAAACACAGTGTTTTGTCTCATTTTAAGCAGTTAAATGTGATTTGCAGATTCTTCCCAGAGACTGTTACATGCTTCCTTCCCAGGATCTGGGGACCTTTTCACCAAGAGCATCACAAGAGTAACTTAAATTGACAATGTATGCATTGTACAACATGTAAGTTTTACAACAAGCCCTAAACATTTTGGAATAATTTAAAAATAATGTTATATCTCTGTATCAAAGACCAAGAGTGACTAAGAGCAAGGTCTGAAAAGGTTCGCTTATTTCCAAGGCTGAATTCTTGCTTCAGTGGGGTTTAATAGTCTCCCGCCTGCAAGAATGCAGCCTTGTGTTCTCTTCCTCTTATTTTTGGGGCAAAAAAAAGGTCCCTATTGATTCGGAAGTAAAAGTCTTACTTCTTTCTTGAAAGCCTCATTTATGAGAATGACAGCAATAGGGTAAATACTGTTCTCACAGAGCAAAGGTTATTCTACTTCCACAGTTAATGGATTCTTCAGAAAAAAACAGTGAGACTGAGGAATGTGATTGTCAAACTTTTCCACAGATGTTACCTGTGAGAACCTGCTCACGTCTTCTCATTTGAAAGATGATAAATACATATTTAAACAAACAGCACTGAAACATCACTTAGCTTTAGCAATGCAAGTTTAGGTTATAAGAGGATTGACTCCAAAGATCCAATACTCTCTGCTCCCAAGCCTTAGCTGCTCCCTTAGCTGGGCATGGGAAAGGAACACTATGGTCGTCCCTGTCCTCGGAAGGAGGGTGTTCACCTGAGGATTCAGGTTACCTCAGGACTTATTTTCAAGCACAAGGTATTGCAGAGGGCAAGATAGGATCTGCAGTACCAGACACACACATGACAGTAATTCATGCCGATACTGAACATTCAGCATTTTTAAAATTTTCTCTTGTGTCATAGAACATCTACAGCTGGAAAAGACCTTTAAGATCATCAAGGCCAACCTTTTCCCAGCCCTATCAGCACCACTAAACCCTGTCCCCCCAACACAACACCTACCTTCTCTTCAACACCTCCAGGGTGCTTCAGTGCCTGACAACCCTTTCAGGAAAGAAATCCCTCCTGACATCCAACCTGAACCTCCCCTGGCGCAGCTTCAGGCCATTTTCCCTCATCCTATCACTGGCCACTAGGGAGAACAAACCAACCTCTGCCTCTCTGCAGCCACCTTTCAAGTCGTTGGGGAGAGCAAGAAGGTCTCCCCTCCATCTCCTCTCCTCCAGGCTGAACAGCCCCAGCTCCCTCAGCTGTTCCTTCACAGTTTAAATGTTTAAATCCCTGTAAACATCAGAACATAGTTTTTTATGCTTAAATAATTTCTAGCCTGTTGCCAAACTCAAGCTGAGAATGAACTGAGCATAGAGATGAAGGCTATTAACCCCCCACTGGTGAAAATAGCCACTTTTGGAAATGATGTGTAAATAGCCTGAACATACCAGCAGGAAAAATTACAGGCTAAAAGTTCTTAATGGTGCAGATGTTACCTAGCTCCCATCATCATCATAATCACAGGATCATTAAGGCTTCTAGGATGACGAAGTCCAATCTCCAACCCAACACCTCCATGACAACTAGACCATGTCCCAAAGGACCGCATCTACTCGCCTTTTGGACACCTGCAGAGATGGGGACTCCACCACTTCCCTGGGCAGCCTGTTGCACTGTTTAACTAAAATTAAGAAAAAGTAACTAAGAAAAGGCAGAGTAAGTATTGTCACCCATCTGCAAAGTGAGGACAAGCCTATTTCCCAAATATTCTAACACAGAACTTCTAACCCTTTAAAATTTTCAGTGCAAAATCTCTGCAATCCAGTAGTGGAAATAGTCTTGTTGACAAATGCATTTCCTACATGTTTTTCATACTTGGGCCATCAGCTGCAGTTACATTAATCTCTGCATTTGCACAGAGATCACAGAACCATTCAGGCTGGAAAAGACCCTTGAGATCATCAAAGTCCAATCAATAGCCTACTTTGCTAAGTTAGATCAGATCTCCAAGCACTACATCTGAATGACCTTTAAACACCTCCAGGGCTTGTGACTCAACCCCTTTCCTGGGCAGCCTGTTCCAATGTCTGACTATTCCTTCAGTGAAAAAATTGTTCCTAATGTCCAGCCTAAACCTCCTCTGGTGCAGCTTGAGGCTGGTCCCTCTTGTTCTATCATTCATTACCTGTGAGAAGAGACCAGCACTCACTCTTGCTGTTCACATGAAGCAGTTGTGTTATGTCCTCTGAAACTCCATAACCACATGGAATGTTTGCTTTTCAAACAACAGAGATGTGTTGAAACAGAGACAGAAAATACAAGGGGTAGGAATGGGCAGGTGACAGTCACGTGCAGCATGAAGTAAAATTCCTATATTTTCAAGTGACACCTTACAAACGATCAGTCCTGATCCAGCTCCATAAACCCAGAACATATATGGTTCATTGATGCACCCTGATGGCAGTGGAACTCCACAAGTGTGGCTGATGATAAATGAGGGGTTAAGTTTTCTCTAGGATAACTGTGCTCTACACCAAAATGCAATTCTCCTGGCAAGACACGTACATATTTAGCATGCTAGTTCAGGGATTTAGGAGTATTGCTCAGGGAATGAGAGCACAAGGGAAGTCCAAGGCTGGCTCACAGCTCACCAATGCTGCAGGTAGTGCCTTTGGCCTGGGGTTGGCGCAGGTCTAGGTGCCTGCAAGTCCCGTTCTCTCACTAGTATTGCAGCCATTTTTCACTGCATACTCCCTTGCTGGCTCAGAGACACTGAGGTAAAACATTCCATGAGAATTCCCTGCTCTGTGGCTGGCATTGGGAATAAACCCCAGGGCTGGAATGGTTCCTGGTGGGGAGTGTCTCTGCTGTTAACTCTGTAGAGCAGAATCCAGCTGTGCTCTTCTGCAGACAGGCAAGTCAGGCTGCTCCACAGTTGGTGCCTGTAGGACTTGAAATAATGATGCAAAGAAGTGATTACACTTTTTGTACTGGGAAACATGTGCTGAGAGTTCACCAAGAGTCACATCTTTGTGCTACAGTTAATAGGATGATTCTCCCTGGATTTCTGACAGTCCAACTTCTTGTGCCTTCCAGACCAGCTTGCACATCATAGAATCTTAGAACAGTTTTAACTGGAAGAGATTGTCAAGACCATTGAGTCCAACCTTTTCCCAGCCCTATCAGCACCACTAAACCCTGTGCCCCCAACACAACACCTACCTTCTCTTCAACACCTCCAGGGATGGGGACTCAACCCCCAATCTGGGCAGGCTGTTTCAGTGCCTGACAACCCTTTCAGGAAAGAAATCCCTCCTGACATCCAGCCTGAACCTCCCCTGGCGCAGCTTCAGGCCATTTTCCCTCATCCTATCACTGGCCACTAGGGAGAACAGACCAACCCTTGCCTCTCTACAACCTCCTTTCAAATACTTGTAGAGAGCAATAAGGTCTCTCCTGCGTCTCCTCTCCTCTAGGCTAAACAGCTCCTGCTCCTTCAGCTGTTACTCATATGACACCTGTTCCAAACCCTTTACTGGCTTAGTGGCCACCTCTGTCCCCTCTCCAGCCCTTCAATGTCCCCTTCTAATGAGGGACCCCAAACTGGACACAGGACTTGAGGTGTGGCCCTACCAAAGCTGAGTTCCCCATCGTGCCCAGTGCATGCTGCCATGCTTATTGCACACATCAGTTAGTTTCCAGTTTGCACATGTCTCAGCTTTAAAGAGCATGGTCCTCACTCCCACGGCAGCAGAAGCTCTTGACACAGCTCATGGAAATGCGTTGCAGCACTTAATGGCTGCAGAGAGATCTTGTAGAAAATGGTTTTGCCTATCAAGCTTTACTGCATGTAAGCCTAGCCTAGTGAGACAATCTGCTCTGCAAATGGAAAGGTAAAATACATCTATTCAGGAGATGTTTTCTCCAGAACACATTACCTTTTGTCACAGGGTTTATGACAGACAAAATAGAGCTTGAACTACTAATAGTGCAGTAGAAAGCATCTGGTACCTGACAACCAGCTGAAAGACATCCCAGCAGTGAAAAAGAATTTCACTTCCAAAAAAGCTTTGCAGCAAAAAAAGGTACAAAAGTTAAGGCAAAACAAAGCTTTTTGCTGAGATCTTATTCTTTAGAAGTCACTAAAGGGCTGCCAATCTTGCACAGCACTGAACTGTTATTGCTGGGAGGATTGTTTCATAACTTAACACAGGGCTGCTGTAACCTCAGGAAGGCTCCGATTCAAAAAGGTAAGACACAGATAGAAAGGGGAATTAAAAAGCCCAAGACAGATTATCTTTCTTGCTTTGATACAGAAAGACGAGAAGTGCATGGATATTAACATATATTCTCAGGTTATAGAACATCACAGAATCATAGAATGTATTGGGTTGGAAGAGACCTCTGAAGGTCATCTAGTCCAACTCCCCTGCAGCAAGCAGGGACATCTCTCACCAGACCAGGTTGCCCAGAGCCCCATCCAGCCTGACCTTAAATGGCTTCATGCATGGTGCCTCCACCACCTCTCTAGACAGCCTGTTCCAGGGATCCCCCACCCTGAGATTCAAAAATGTTTTCCTCCTGCCCATCCTCACTCTGCCCTTTCCCAGCTACAAACCACGACCCCTCATCCTATCATTCCCTGCCCTTGTGAACAGTCTTCCCCAGCCTTCTGACAGGCCCCTTTCAGGAACTGGAAGGTTGCTGTAAGATCCCCCCAGAGCCTTCTCCTCCTCTTTAGGCTGAACGATCTCAACTCTCTCAGTCCGTCTTCACAAGAGAGGGGCTCCAGCCCTCTGAACAAATCAAATCAAAGTCACTGTCTTTGATTTAAGCTAAACCGATCTCTTTGTTTTAGCAAAGAAAATGAGTTTCTGATTGGCCAGCTGTTCAAGTAAAATGAACTGCCAACCATCAGCTTGTCCCTGGCTCGTCCTTGCACAGAAAGACAGGGGTCCATTCAGGCAAGCGTCACCTGTGGGTGCTTGAAACTAAACATACAGCAGATGCTTCCTAACTGGTGCTATCTAGCTGATACTGAAGTCCTGAAGAAGGAAGTTGCTCTGTTGTCTGTCTTCCCTTTTGTTGTGCATTGAAAATCACAGCATTGCTGGCAAATTCACAGTAGAGAGAACTAAAATACTTGCTGCTTAGGACAGTAAGTAACTTGGCCAGCAAAACCCACTTGGTTTGGAAGTTGCAGTGATACCTTTTAATAATATGAGCCCCATTACATAAGGAATGTGTTAAGGAAAGTCGTTTGTGATGCTATATTGTGGTATGATATCCTTTACGTTATTAGCAATGTAACACCAGGTATCTCACCTAAAAACCTTCCTTTTGACACAGTTCAGCTGGCTGCAAACTAATTTTACAGTTATTTTCCTCCTGTGACTCTCAAACCAAAAGTGACAGAGAAACTTCACCTCCTCAGGACAGGTAAGCAGACCAGTAAGTGGCCAATTCAGAAAATAAAAGTTATCAAAAAGATTTCACCTCAAGTGGTCTTCAAGTGTCGCTATAAAGCAGAACAGATTGCCTGTGGCATCTCTTTGATAAGACCCAGTCTCCAAAACCAGATCGAGAGATTACCTACATCACAAAACAAGATGTACTCGACCCTTAGGCTCCATAAGAAATGATAATCTTTATTAATTAGTTGTTATGGAAACTCTTGGCCTTGGGAAGACTGCAACGGGGACACCGACCACATACAAATTGCCTTTGGTTAATGCCCTCATCGTGACCTCGTGAAGCAAACAGCAAGCAAGGCAAAAGTTGGCCTCTTTCAGAAGTCTCGCAGGGAAACAACAGAAATTAACTAGGAAACAAATTAAGATACTGCAAAGAACTGCAGGGCTGTCAGGCTGCCTGGCTGTGGTATCAGCCAGCAGCGCCCGATGAATGAGCAGTGGAAATAACCAGGAACAGCTAGTGCGCAGCAGCACTCCAAAGCCAGGGTGAAGGCCCACATTCTTACCGCCTGCAGGACGATGTGTTTTAGTAGAGAGGCCAGGTGTGATGGTAGGAGACCCAGGATCTTAGCAAGAGCCTGACGTTATTTCTTCATGGAAAACAAGACTTCTGAGAGGACATTACTCAGGCTGACTTTGGCTTCTTTGACTCTTTCCAGAGCTGTTCGCATATAGCATCCTTTTCCAGCAGTAGCAACCTCCCACCCAAGAGAAGAAAAGGTGAACAAGAGTGATCTCCTCCCGCACTAAGAAACAGCACGTAATGGGAGAGCACAGCTGAGCAAAACAGAGCAACAGCACTGAGAACCTGCCGAGCAGGCGGAATGTGACGGGCAGAGCTGAGCTCTGGCCAGCAGATAAAAAAAAGCTGAGGAAGCAGATCGTCTGATTTCTACATGGGGCTGGTTTGTCTGTCACTGTAGGAGTGAGCAAAAGAAGGAAGATGGAGAGGCAGTCTTCTAACGGGGTGCTTTTGGCTAGTTACACTGGGAGGGAATTCAGAGACAAGAAAAGGAACCTGTGGAGAACACTATGGCCACTCCTGCTCACCTGTGCCTTCCTACCTACAGATAGAACTTTGAACTGTCTTTTGTTGAAATGGTGAATTACAACATGTATTTATAAATAATAATGAATTATGTTTATTTATAAATAAATGAAGGGTAATCAAAATAGTTTTCTTCTTCTGAAGATGATCAAAATCAGTAGCATTCAAATTATTCCTCAATTAGCTGTGATAAAATTAAATGAAAAAGTAATAAAATGCAATAATAAAATAAAGTTCAAAAAGAAAACTAGATTTTAAAAAAATATTTTACAATAAATTGTAAAAAGAAAAATATTAAATAAAACATGAAAATGTAAAATAAAATAAAAATAATCAAGAAATAAAAAATTTAATTAAAACTAAATTCAAATACAATTTAAAATATGAACAACAACAAAAACTATCCCCTAGAGCTGACTCAGGAACTGTTAATTTCAAAACTCAGGCCAACTTCTGTTGCAATCAAATTTACAGTTGCAGCCACGAGCCACAGCAAGAGCTGGCAGCAGGCTGAGAGCACAGGCCTGGCAGCGGCAACTCCACACGAGGTAATGGCTGGCTTGGTTACCAGACACTGAAGTACACTTTGCTGTGACATTAGTCCCATGTTGTCCCACATCACTTCACCATCAGCAGCTGAGCTGAGGGGCTGCTGCATCATCTGCAGCTCTTGAACAAATATTTCCTCTGAAAAAATAATTGTCTTCATTGTCAATGGTGACAAATGATTAAAGCCATCTGCTTCCACACAGTCTCCTGAAGCTGGACTGAACCCTTTTCCCCTGGGATCTTAAGATTCAATTGTCAGGACATTATGGCACTTGTTTAAATGAAGACAAGAATAAACACAGCTGTAGTAGTGCTGATAGACAGGGTTACGTGGTTGTACGTCGCACTTGGGTATTTCCTTCACATACGCTTACAGGAACTGCAGTCACTTGCCAGCCTGCACTATGGATAACCTTTGTGTGATAAAAATCATAATAACTAATAGGAATATGGTGCCTGATACCAGATGAAACCCTCTGGTTACCATGAGTACTCTAGAGTAACTGCCTGATGAAAGAACAGTATGAAAGACAGACCTGTCTTATCTAACTGGTCATGGTTTTTTCAGCCTGCTGATGACTTCAGGTGCCATAAAACTAGCAGGTAAGCTCTGAGATAAATCTACAGAAGGCATTTATTAGACAGCATTAATCTTGGCTTTCAAAAGAAGTGATTTCTCTCCCTTGATTCAAACTATCCCAGCCATGAATTGCCTCTCTATCTCCACTTTTTGCAATTTCTATTACAGACATCCCAAAGACTTGCAACTCATGAAATTCAATTCCCATGAAAAAAATGCATAAAGAACATCCCAAATGCCATTTAGTCACACGTATTTGTCATTTAAATGTCACACTGGAACATCTACAAGCTGGAATTTGAAGTAGCAGAAGAGACTTCACTCCTGATACAAACTGCAAACACTTACTTCCCCTTACAGGGGGACATGCTGTAAGCTGACTTTTCCCCTTCCCACAACTGCAGAAGCACCCAATTTTTCACCCAATCTCAGTTTGCTAATTTCTAAACGCTCATCCTAATCAACAAATGATTATTCTTGCTGCAGCTTTTCGAAGGATTCTTACTAAAACTTTTGCTTCTTCACACAACTGTTTAGTTGCTTCTTCAATTACTATACTTGACCCCTGTAATAAGCACTGGGAATACAGAAGGTTTGATGCTTTCCTGCCAGAAACAGATCTGTGGAAGAACAACTTCCTTAGAACGGGAAAGGTCAGGCTGTAAGCTTGACCCAAAAGCTGAGTTTTGAAAATGTTAAAACTCAGATATAAGAGCCAGGCTCTGCAAACAAGGCTTATCTGAGGCTCTCCATCACCACAACACTGTTTGGAAGACAAGGATATTTTGGTACCATGAAGTGCTCCTGAGGAGCACTTCTCACTGAAGAGGAAAAGGGGAAAAACACTTGTTTTTTCCAGAAAAGTCACATAGGTGAGCAGGTAGCATTTCACTCACATTTCAACATTGCCCACAGCTTTCCACACACAGCCATTGAGTGAATGCCTGCGGCTTGTATATTGTGGGAGATTTCCAAGAGTAAGAGATTGCTCATTAGCCCCCACCCATTTAGCATCACTGTAGGAAATTGGCTCAGCAGAGGGGGTTTGAGATAGAGAAGTGTTAGAAACAAGAGGAGGAGCTGGAGTAAGAATTGCCCGAATTTGCCAAGGTCTGTTCTCTGAAGACCCCATCAGTACTTGACCTCTATTTCTATGTGTATGATCTGAAAGATGCTGTTTCAGTAGTGAAACATTTCACCACTGCAAACATTTCATTCTAGCAAATGGTTTAAAATGCCTCCATGTGCTCCAGCCCCACTTGATTGAGGAGCCTGGAACAAGGCTGGGCTATTCCAGCAGCATGCCTATGTTGCAAGGAACTGTTCATTATTCTAACCTTCTCCTTACATTTTGCATAAAACCACAACAGTGTTGTCATTGACAATTAATCTGATGCAAATTCTTGTCTTGTCTCCTGGGATTTTTATTCGGGCAGTAATTCTTGTGGGGTCAAAAGTTGAACCTAAGGCTATGTATAGGTCCTGGTAATTTTTAACTTTGTGGTGTGGTTTAATCACAGAGAATTTCATTCTTCATTTGTAGGTTGTGTACAGGGTGAAATCCTTTTCTTAAAGAACACTGTGTAAGTGCTCCTAGATTGCAATCATGTTAATTGAAACTCTGCTTATCTAGGTAATTATACACTCATCTCCAAGACCTTAGTAATGGTACTGGACGTTTCTCAGGAGCAAGCCCTATTCTAGCTGTGTGAGATTCTGTCTCTAAAGGCTAAAGACAATTGTGACTCCTGAGCAGCTTGAGTTCTTTGGAGCACAGCCAGCACAGTGACCTGGGAAACTCCTGACTAGGTACCAACAGCCAACGTGCAGGAAATCCTGTTCTCAACATAATACGAGCTTTGATTACAGAAAACCTGAGACCTTCAGGACTTCTCCCACAATTTCACCTCTAAGCAAACCACTCTTCCCTTTTGGATGCCACTTCTCACTGGTACTCTCCTGATGGGCCAAGCTTTTTTTCTAAAACAAGATTTAGTAGGTTTCATAAGAGCACTCCATGTTGTCACACCTTGACGTGCAATCTGTAAACAATCCTAGTGGTGAAGAAGTTACAGAATGGCTTAGGTTGTAAGGGACATTTAAAGATCTTGTGAGGTGAGCAGGGATTTCTTCCACTACAGCAGGTCCTGTCCAAGCTGACCTGGAATGTTTTCAGAGATGAGGCCCCACCCACATCCCTGGGCAACCTGAGCCAGTGTTTCACCACTTGCCCAGTAAAGAATTTCTTCTGTATATTCCAACCCACTTTCAGTTCAGAACCATTGTCCCTCATCCTATTACAGCACTCCATGATAAAGTGTCTTTCCCCAGCTTTCCTGAAGCCCCCTTTATTACTGGAAGGCTGCTATAAGGTCTCCCCAGAGTCTTCTCTTCTCCAGGCTGAACAATCCCAGCTCTTTCAGACTGTCCTCATAGGGGAGGCGCTTCAGTTCCTTGATCATTTTCACATCCCTCCTCTGGTTCTGTTCAAGTGTGTCCATGTCTTTCTTACTCTGGGGTCCCCAGAGTTGAACACAGTACTTCAGCAGGATCTCACCAGAGCAGCATAGAAGAATCATCTCCCTTGAAAGAGTTCAGCCTAGGATACAGCTGTCAAAGTGATTCTATCAAATGTAACCTCATTGGAGAGAGTTCCGGCTCTCCAGTACAGGTCTCTGCAAATGGCTATACTTGTCCATAGATCTGTTAGAACGGTAACTGCTGTTACAGTCCTATTGTAGTGGATATCTTCTGCAAAGGTAGTCATGGATCGGTCTATCCTGCCTTGAACGTGACGTCAAATAACTCCACACTGAAATAAATATTAACCACAAATGCAAGTGACCTGGATGAAGAACTTGCTCCCACCTTCCTGCACTGGTAATAGCACTCTTGGATGGAGGATGGAGACAACCTACCTCTCTCAGCAGCATTTCAGACAGGGTGTGCGTGTGTGTGCATCACCCCTTTTAATTTACATCAATACAGGCAGGTTAATCAGGAATTACTTGGCTGCCATTAATTTCAGTTTTCATTACTGTCAAAGAGTCATTAACACTTCAGAGTTTCAGTCTCTTAATTATTCCAATACTTCACATACTCTGCAGTTGTACCTTCCCCTTTATATCTCATTAAGGCTTTTCCAGGCAAAATGCATTTACTTCTTTGACGCAAGGGAGACTTCCCTTGGCACTTTGTTTCCTCACTAGCATATCTTCAATGACACAATGGCTACGGGTGAGCCAAACCTTACTCCATCTTGCAGTTAACACTGTTTTCAGGCTAATTCTTTAATCTTCTGATACGTGAACTAGCTCTCAGTGTAATTGCACCAATTTATTTGCTTTTGATACAGAGAAGGATAACACCTGTACTTTTATCTGGCATCGTGTTCTCTCCTGTACCTCAACATACTACACTGTGCAGCAGCTTTTGTTTAAGAAGGTGCAAGATAACTATCTGGGAGAAGCAAACCCCCGTCCCGACGATCTGCCATACACTCCGCAGCTTAATTCAGTATAAGGAAACAGCAGAATGGTTTTTTTAGATGGAAGTCATGGCAGGAATAAACATATGAATTTCCATTCTTCCTTAATACCAAAGCTATTATTAGAAAACATGACTCTGGCCATTGTACTCTTTGTCTTGGTAGAAAACAAGTTTCAGTCAAAGAATTTCACTTTCTGTGGACAAAATGAAGAGTAACCAGCTGAAAAGTTTCAGCTGCTTCTGTTCCCCTTAAAACAAGGCCTACACTGAGGCATAATACATATAAAATATACATATAAATATATAAATATATAGAATACATATAAAACATGGGGATTTATATTCCTAAGATACCTGTTTCGCTCGTCGTTTAAAGCCTCAAGTAAATTGTTTTTCTTGCAAGGATGAATGCTCACAGCACTGACTACAACACCCATCTTGCATGTATATTTGACCCAGGGGTTGTTACAACCGCATGTGCCATCATACGAATTTGTTCCTTTGCATATTAAATTAGACATAAGCAGCCCTGTTCAAGGTTTTAATTAAGAGGTGTGTGTTCTGGTATTACTTGCAGAGTTGTTACTCAGTAAGAGCAGGTAGATAAGTTACTATAAGATCTAAGCTGACACTGGAGGATTGTCGTTTCAACTTCAGCTCAATATTGGCTTAATTTAATTTATGCTACACAAAATTAATTAGAAAAACACTGACAGTCTTCATCCAGTTTTGCAAGAAAGCAATTCTCAGCCAACTGTTTCACAGTTCCTTACATATTTCATCACTATTTAGAAAGTTGTGGTGTCAGTGGGCAAAAATCCCCCTGTAGAGCACGAGCTTGATGACTTGAAGACTGAAATCTGAGATTCCACACACTCAGAACCTGGAAAAGACCTCTGAGCTCATCAAGCCCAGTGTTGTGGTGATGACCTAACATCATATCAGCCAGACCAGGGCACTAAGTGCCACAGTCAGGCTGCCCTTCAACACCTCCAGGGATGGGGACTTCACCACTGCCCTGGGTAGTCCAGTCCAGGCTCTGATCACCCTTTCCCCTTGTTGGGGATAAGAGCCCTCCACCCACCCCACCCCCCTCCCCAACCTGATTACAGCCACTCTTCAGGTTGCTGTAGAGACAGATGAAGTTCCCTCTGAGTCTCGTCTTCTCCAGGCTAAACACCCCAGCTCCCTCAGCTTCTCCTCATCAGACTTTCCCTCTAGCCCCTTCCCCAGCCTCGTTGCTCTTCTGGACCCACTCCATCCCCTCAATCTTGTTGAAGTGAGGGGCCCAGAACTGCCCCCAGTAGTTGAGGTGAAGCCTCACCAGTGCCCAGTACAGGGGGGAGAAGTGCCTAGTCCTGCTGGCTGCACTATTGCTGATTCAAGCCAAGGTCTGTGGAGTTGCCGAGAGCCAAATGTCTGATAAGATACCTGAATCATACTTGCTTGCCTAATAGTTGAGCATGCATGAAGTTCACATCAGCACACCACAGTGACTGGGTCAGGTGGTGAACAACTGATAAACATATTTTTAAAACAGGCATTCCTTAGTTTTAGGCAAACTTTCTGCAGTCACACTCATTATTCAAGATGTGGCCTCAACGCACCACCAGTGCTACAGCTGCGTGCAACAGAACCAGTTCTTCTGCATGTAACACCGTGCATCCTGAATGAGACAAGACTGACTTTTCAAGGGAATGACCAGGCAGCTGAGCCTCTGCCTCTATGTAAAAGTCTAGCACAGGTCCATCTGAAATCAGAATTTGGTGTAGAGATTGCTGTTGTAGTTGTAACACAAGGGAAAAAGGAGCTGCCCTTCAGAGCACAATGACCAGCCATGATTTTAATGCTCATTTAGGTACTAGGGGAAACTTCTTCCTGGAAAGGGCCCTCTGGCCTCGGAACAGGCTGCCCAGGGAAGGGGTTCATTTGCCATCCCTGAATGTGTTTCAAAGTCATGGAGATCTGGAGCTTAGGGACAGAGCTTAGTGGTGGCCTTGGAACAGCTGGGTTCGTGGTTGGACTGAGTCTTGAAGGTCTTTTCCAAAAGGAACAATTCCATGATTCTATTATTTCACAGGACAGGCATCTTGGAGATGTTAAGACTGATTCTTACAAAGATTAGCCCAGTTAAAAGAGTGATGGTTGTAAAAAGGTGATATTCATGGTAGGTGAATATCTAGTGAAACAAATAAGAGACCTAGAACTACTACAACTGTGGTATTTGATTTCTTAAATCAAAACAGAACTCCTTCAGAGAAACACAAGCATCACAAAAAAACTCTTCAGTCTAGTTCATACAAGTGGAAGCTTGGCATGCTGTTCAAACTGAAAACCAGCAAAGCTGGGTTCAGATCCAAAGTCCAAGCTGGATGAGCTGCAAAAACTAACAGAGTGGATGACATGGATTCCTGTGCAGAGAAAAACAAAGGCTTTGTGGCAAATGAAAGACAGAACTGAGTGACGAATCTGATACGAATTCAGGAGGTTCTACAGATTCACAGTAGTGTTTCCTATGACAGCAACAGCTCCCAAAAGCTCTGCCAGCAACCGACGACAGCAGCAATCCCAGCTCAGGCGCTCGCTGGCCTTTTAAAGTGGCTGGGAATTGTTTAGCTGGTATTAGTGGCCTGGAGCTTTGGTTCAGGGAGAACAATAGACGTACTATTTTAGAGGCATTAAAGGTATTAGTGGCAAATCTGCATCATGCCTTGTTTACTGCTGTTCCAGCAGCTTTAGATGGGAATTGGAAATGACTGCAACAGGCTGCTTGTTTTGAAACGCCCAACGCTGTCAGTGTGAACCTACCTCTTAGTGTGGCTATTGTTATAAAATACAGCAGCATTATCAGCATTTTCTGGTGTAGAAATGAAGGAAAGCAACAGCATACTTCCATAAACTTCACTCTGGCACTTCTCAGAAACTATTAATGACTTATTTGAGCCTTTTATATGATATTTCATGATTTCTGTTCATTGTCCATGAAAATCAAATATTTTCACAGCAAGCAAACAACGTATTTTAATTAGAGAATTATTAGCAAGGAAAAACAACAGCTAAAAGCTATGCAGTTATGCACATGTCACAACCTCAACATCTCTTCCTATTTCTCTTGGCATGATCAAAAATAAACGTGTTAAGCCTTTAAATGGATTCTTATCTGAGATACAAATTTTGTTGGGCCAGGACAGAACAGGGTATCTCTGCTGATGCATCTCCACCAGATACAGTGTGCATGTGATTTTGTGTCTACTTTGAACACACAGGGTAAGGAACTGCAATACCGGAGTCACACAGCTATGTGTTGTAAACTTGTACTTCTGTGACACAACAGTCTGGAACAAGTTAGGGTAGTTGGGGTGTCCTGAGCTCTCCCCTGCCGACCCCAGCCCACAGTCTCACGCTCACCTGTAGCTCCCTCCTAGAGATGCAGAGACAGGGTTTTTTTGCTGTCCCCACTTGGCCCACTCCTCTCAACAACAGTGGCACTGGTGCAGTTTCCACAAGAGCACAAGAGGCACCACAGTAACTGTCCCATCGTGTTACCAACATTTATTCCAAAGTCAAGGGTATGGTTATTAGCTGTCCATCCCAGCTACATTTTCTTTCTGGTCCAGCAAGGGTGATACTTTTAAGGTTCCCAGCCATGGGTATGGGGATCTTAGGAGCTAAAGTCCTATTGAGGAACAGCACTAAGAGCCCAGAAATCTTTAAAGCTCTTTGGGTCATTCACCCAAACCACACGAATATCAGAGTACAGCCCCATGTGCAGGACCTGTCAAATACACCTCTAGACATACAGTGTTTTGGCAGCTGTCAATTAAAAGTCTTCTATTTCAAAACATCACAGAAAACAATTAAGAAACTGCAACTAAAACAGATTTCATTTTACCTCTGCTTCAGACAAAGTTTTACCAACTTTGCTGCCTGTTACAATTAGATCAATGAATGTAAAATGAAACCTGCAGACACAGAGAGACCCTTGTCTTGAAACCACCACAGGCAGCACAAAGCTGCTACAAATTAAACCAAAACTCTTCAGAATGAATCCAGTAATCACCACAACCCAGCTGACAGTCACTAGTTTAACTCAGTCCTGTTCTGCTCAAAAACCAGTGTCTTAACACGGCTGTAGCTGTCTGATCATTATGTAAATAAAATGCTCTTGTAAATCCTGGGAAGTACAGAGCCTCCCACCTGAAATAAGGTATTTACATACACTTTAGCAGCATGTTTTATGCTATAATATTCCAAAGTCAAGGCTTGCCATGTGATAAAAGAGCAACGCAAGTACGACGAGTCAATAGCCAAATCCCAGAAATGGAGAAAAACCCCTTCCCATCACATTCTTTCTGTCTCTCACTTTTACCTCCAAAAGAATGCAGTGTTTAGAGCAAAAAAACAATTCAGACAAAGCTAAGTAGAGATTTTTAACTCCAACGTGGGTAATTTTTAAGACCATCCCCACACAATCTCCCTACAGAAGACTGCCAAAAAACAGGCCTCCTTTCTACTCAGAAGTGCTCCTGGATTTCTACAATACAAACCATGGGGTGGTTGCAGGTGCTACATACAGCTACATGTTTTAGAACCAACACTAAACTTTGTCACACATTTATTTCAAAGAGCAGTTGGTCTCCACAAAGCAACTTTGGATTGAGGTTTACTGCTGAATTTACACTCCAGCTGCAATCCTGCAGCACACTGGATCAAGAAGTAGCTTGGCATGTAAATGTGTAAGTGACAATCCAGTGAGAAGCTGGAATTCAGCTGATTTATAGCTATTCTATTTCTTCTAAGTTCATATAATTCACTGGTTTGTGCTTCAAATTCTAACATTTTAGACCTCAGAATAATCCAATATTTGCTAATCCGATTAAACTTTCATTTCCACCCACCCTTCCACCCACATTTCTCCAAATCATCTTTGGATGTCACACAGCACATGTTTTGAATGAAACCTGTGGCACCCTGCTCCGACAATGCTGTGCTGTGACTGTGAGTAGAGCAAAGCCACAGCTGGGACTCGGATCTCAGCCAGCAGCCGGACCTCAGTCACAAACCTGCAGCATTTATTAGATTCACAGAAAACACAAGCGCCCTCGTGCCCCCTATTAGATTGGTTTGGTCTGGTTGTTTGAACAATGTGAATTTAATCAGCTGTTTTGTATCCAAGATGTTTTCAGAGATGGTAGGCTTGTTTCAAATACAACAGGCACCTTGTGAAAGCAGCATAAGAATTACTGACAATTTGTTTTCCTCTCAGAAAATGCATCTGTCATTGCTAACAACTTCCTGTTGATGGATGTGGTTTACACCGTAAATCTTACAGGTTTCATCACACAAGAATCGTGCGACGTATAAATCTACAGCAAGTATTTACTTGTAGTTGTAGCAGAAAATAACCACTTCTACAAATCCAAAATTAATGCAGCAGAGCAAACGTGGTGAGCACACTCACTGAATTTCTGGGCATCAGTTCTCTCTTCTACAGTGCTGTACAGAGACTGCAAATCTGAGTTTCTCTCTTGGCAAAACAAAACCAAACCAAACCAATACCCACACTCAGGAAAAGTTTGAAATTGCTTACCTTGAAGAAGCTCCGAAGAAAATACATTATGCTTAGCATTTTGGAGGGGCTGAAATGAAGAACTCTTCACTCTTTAGAACATCCAAGGCCTGGGTGAATTCCTACACTCCTGCTGTGTCTTTAGTTACATGCTTTCTTGTTGCTATTTTGGACTGTCTTAGTACAAGGGAAGCATATGAGCCATGCCAGCAGCTTATGCTAAGGAGTTGCATAACAATTAGGGCTTATCTGTGCTGCGCTGTACAGTACAGCAATGCAAACAGGTTTGTTCACAGTTTACTAGCCCTACAACTCTTCTACTAGGCATGCCCAGAATGATGCCATTGTATTTGCTAAAGAAACTAAAGCTATTTGCAAGTGCTTCCAAAAGAACTGCAACTACAAAGGGCAGCACATGTTCCCTGGCATCTCACCCCCCCCCCCCCCCC
>VZRI01000424.1:74015-97829 GCA_013397515.1 Upupa epops
TCCCCTGCCACTCCCCCCCCCCCCCCCCAGCTTTCATTGCTGCCAACCGCGAGTTCTGTTGGTAAGCGTTGCACTCGCTGCAGTGTTTAAAAGCAAAAGCTCCCACACTAGAAGTTTCCTAGTCAAAATCTATAAAGAGAAGGGAAAATTGCAGAACAAGTCTTTTGAAGTGTGGGAGAGTCGATGCCGTTTCAGTTTCTTCTTTTTTCTCACTGCACAATAAAGTCCCTTAAAGATTGTCCGTGCTCCAGTAGCACTCGACAACACAGAGGTGCAACTTGTGCTACCAAGTATAAGAATCTCTCAACATTTAGTGGTCAAGAGAGTGACTGGTAGTTTGCTCACAGTGGTCTTAGAGTGAAAGACAACTACAGAGCACAAGAAGGGGCTCAGAGAAGGAGCACTTTGCATTACAGCAATTGTCAGGTGCAGACTGATGCTGGCTACTTGCTGTCAATTAGTTTCTCATCTAAACTGCACCTTATAATCGAACCATTCCAACTACTCACTATTTAAACCTTTACACCAGAAGGAGGTGTTCTAGAGAGGTGCTCCAGAGCAGCCTCTGATTGGCCACAGGGAAGAAAACCAACCAGGTTGCACTAACCAGACAGATGCGCAAAAAACAGACAGATGTGCATTGCACCCACCACAGTAAGGCGGAAGGAGGGACACAATCTCCCACTGCTCGTCCCTTGTAGTTCTATCATGAAAGCTACTCCTTGCCTTGGATTTGCAACACTGCAAGCCCAGCAGGCATTTCCCTTGTCAGTCAATCTCAAATAGAAATACTGTTGTTTTGGCAGCACATGCCAATAGAATATTTATGCATACATCAAATACTTTACAGCAGGGGGCCATACCTGGCCACATACATGGCACTTCTGCTACTGTGGAACTGCAGAAGTTATGTGTTCACAGCCATAGGGAAGGGCACACCTGACTTGTTAGAAACCAGGCCACCAATTCCTAAATAAATGCAGTGCAGCCTGTGGTTTGAGCTGCCAAACGATAATACTCCTTCAAATGAAGTTTGCTCCTTCCAGCTCTTGTGATTTCAGGGATGATAAGTGTTTTCCTTTAAATCTTAGTTCTAAACAACATACGTATCACAGGATCATTAAGGTTGGAAGAGACCTCCAAGATCATCCAGCCCTACTATCAACCTGACCCTACCCTGACCACTAAACCCTGTCCCCCAGGGCCGCACCTACTCATGAGCCTCTCCAGGGATGGTGACTCCCTCTCCCTCCCTGGGCAGCCTCTTCCAACACCTGACCACTCTGTCAAGGAAGAAATTTTTCCTAATGTCCAGTCTAACCCCTGGCACAACTTGAGGCTGTGTTAATGTTGATATCAGATACATACAGCAATTGTTTGAAGTGAACTATTAGTCGACAATTTGCAGGAAAACTGCAGGTAAAAGTTCTAAAAAGTCTCAAAGCAATTCAAACCATGCTCTTGGAGGGAATCGGGCATGGCCCAGGGGATTTCAATGCTTTTATTTGTTCATTATTAAGTTTAAATTACTCTGAAGGATTACTTTTCATTATTTATTCTGAAATTACCAACAATTCTTTTACACTTGGCTTATTGATGAAGTTTGAGGTAGACTAATGTTTCCTGCTCACCTCTCCTGGGATTGACTCAGTGGGCTATGTTCACAAAGTCCAGCTGGAGCATCATTTGCCTGGAGCCTTTATGTCATACTCTTTGCCAAGAAGAAAATGTCCACTAGGATGACTCCAGCTCTGCAGTGCCTTGGCATTGCCTTGGCATTTGTTTTTCACAATGGAAAAGGAAAATAAAGCTTTATTCACATATGAATTAAGGGGTATGGGGGAGTTAATAAGAATCAAGCTATGCATGTGAAAAGTCTGATTTCTGCTGCCTGATTTTTATCTACAAGTATTTCTCATTTCTACAGCACATGCCAGAAGCAGGTCACTGGCCATGGGGTGCCCCTACAACCTGACTCCCTTTTCAGTTGCTTATCTTTTATGAAGCTAAAGTTAAAGCTCAAGTGTCCATCACTCATTCTATTCTTCCCCAGTTCATTTGTTCATGGGTGTTGCTTTTCTGTAAATTAGCTGTTTTCCTCTAATCCTACATCTAATGAAGAAGTCTCTGACAGTAACTTCAACTTGTAAATCCACAAAAAGCTTTATGATACCCCACATTGTGCATTTTCTAGAACACAACTGCCAACAGACTGGGTTTTTTTCACATCTAACCTTTCACAGTGTTTCCTCCTTCCATTAAAATAAACAGTGGGCTCCCAGGAGTTCACTACTACCAGCTCCAATTTCAGAGTGAGAAGTCTATTGTTGGACATTCACCCTGTGATCATCTTTTCAGTGACTGGTTCTGGGGTTTCATTGGGTCAATGAGGATTTATTCTCTTTGGTGGACGCACAGAGCTGGACCCTCAAGTTCTTACTGGTACACTACTTCTAAATCACACTGCAGTAAATCCTTTCTTTAAAGAACAGCAGCTAGAATCTGTTGCTGATTCATTGAACAAAATACCAGCTTTGCCCTTTACCACCACAGTCAAAAATTACTGTTTAAACTGACACTGCCTTAGCAAAACAAGCCCTATGGTGCGTCTGAACCTAACCCATCTGTCTAAAGTTCCATACCAAAACCATACAGGGCACTGAGGATTCTCTAAAGGCACAGAAAGCCCACTGTTGCATTAGTGGAAGCATTTACTTTCCATTATTTCAACCTTTTAACCAAATTGACTTGTGAAAAAATCATGTATCATTCACCTGGGTAGTTAAACATAGTTGGGTGTTATGTAGATTGTATTGTGTTGGCTTCCAAACTTAGTAGTAGTAAATATGTTGATGGTGCTCCAGCTGTACAGCTGCAAAGGTTAAACCTGAACAGACTTGTGCGCATAGTGCTTAGATTAATTAAAGCTTATAGTAAGGATGGGGACAGGACATGCTTCTTGCTTCTTCTGAGAGCACCATATGCTTCTGTAAGGCTCCTACACAGACTAATTGTCCTTATGTCATCTTCTCCTTAGAGTGGAAACACAAGTTTTCACACCCGTTAAGACAAAATCATCCTGGAAAAAAAGGCACTGAGTGGATCTCAAAGAAACCTCAGTTCATATTCCCAGCGGCTCATAGCTTCAAATACTGCAATTTGAAACAAAAAGCCCCAACAATGAAGACTTGCAGCTGTAGCCCTGACCAGCGCAGTGAGGGACCTGTTGCTACAGCCATTGCTAACTGCCAGAGCAGGATGACTTAAGTGACCAAACAGGTATTTGACTTTCTAAATGATCATGTCAGACACTTTCATCTCCAGTGTAATCACTTATTTGCCCCTAGGCAGTTAATTTGCTTGCTATTATCATAAAAATATCCCTCTTGATGCAGCCTAACATGTTGCTTCAAGTACTCTTCAAATCTTTCTGAATTTCCCTTCTGTATTTCCCTTCAGCATTTTAGTTTTCTGTCTTCATGGAAGGGAAAAATGGGAAACTGCCTCTTTGGGAGCTGAGACAGGTGTTTATGTGCCTTCCTGAAGCCTCAGCTCTCAGCTGGGTTAACATTTGTGCTGCTAAACCAGAAGTCTCTGTGTACCAGCACTGACCACCACTGCCCAACAGAATCCCATTACTTCCAGACATCAGCAAACAGCAACTAAGCTAGAACTTCTTAGGCTATGCTTTACATGATGGGGCAGCTTTAAGAGCTGGTTTTAATTAGGAGATTCTCAAGAAATATCATGAAACTTGAGGAATAGAACCTCATGGATTGAAGCCTGGGAGGAATTTGGTCAAGGATGACATCAGCACTGACTTCTGTCAAAGCCCCTCTGAGGAGCTGCTGGTGCTGCCACAAGAAGAACTGTCTCTGCTGCCACCACATGCTCAATCTCCTACCCTCAGACACGCAAAGACACTACTACAGTTTAACACCCACAGTCAAGACTGAGTCCTCTGAGACACAGCAGCCTTACAACAAATCTTGCTGGTTGTATCCTCAAAGTTCTCTTCTAAACTAGAAACATTCGACAGCCTAGTCCAGTAGGGAACTCTTGCTGTGTATGGGCTTCAGAAACACCTTATTCATGTTCATTTAGTCTCATGTAGTAAAGTAACTCGTTAGGAGTTGCCTTTGACCCTAATCAAGCCAGTGAAGTGAACTTCAAAAGGAAATTCTAGAAAGAATTCACTGGGTCCAGTATGGGAGCACTGAGGTCCCAAGCTACAGTTCTTCTGTCTTCAAATATGCTCAGTACAACCAAACTAAGGGAAACTACTTGTTGTGCAGGAGTAGACTTCTGTTTTTTTTTTTCCTGTGCCTGGAGAAAAGTCCTGCTGGTAGGAAGGGAGCTGGAAGCAGCACAACTGGCTTTTTTTCCTACTGTTCTCCGTGATCTCCAGGCCAGGTGGACAGCAGGAGGGTGCCATCCCACGCAGATGATGAAAATAACAGCGTGATATTAAGTAGAATGTCTCTACTTTTACTCTTAATGCTATTCAGATACTCACAACAACTGCCTGAGAGTTTACAGCCATTACCTCAGAATCAAGACTGCCATTAAATCCTCCTCTGCTGGTTGGAAATACCACTGTGCTGCAAACAAGAATCCAAGCCATTACTCTCAACGTAACCTCCTTCAACAAAAAAAATCCATTTTCATGTCTTTTCATCAGCCCCAGACACACAAAGTGCCAGCACCCACAGTGAAGTGAGATGCAGAGGCACCAGAAGTGCTGGTGCTACAATCGTAGAATCATCCAGGATCAGAAGAGATCTCAAAAGATCATCTAGTCCAACCCCCCTGCCACAGCAGGATCACCTAGACCGAGTGGCACAGGCACAGATCCAGGCAGGTCTTGAACATCTCCAGAGAAGGAGACTCCACAACCACCCTGGGCAGCCTGTTCCAATGCTCTGTTATCCTCACTGGGAAGAAGTTCCTTCTGATATTTATATGGAACCTCTGTTCCAGCTTGCACCTATTGCCCCTTGTGCTATCACTAGATGACCTTGAGAAGAGCCTGGCTCCACATGTCAACCAGTAGTGCATAAACACAAGGAGATAGAAAGCAGGAGCATGTATTATCAATCTGATGGAAGGCTGAAAATTAAACTACTCAGACTGTTTCCAAGTCTGAGTCCTTGTCCCACATTGAGAGCCTAACTCTATTGGAAGCAACCGAAAGAAGCCCCTGGGAACATCTGAAAAGGAGATAATAATCTTTAATTAGGCAATAGATAACATTTCATGGGCTTATAGCCTTCAGATTTCTAATCCAGAAAGTTTAATGTGTGTGGTAGAGGCAGAGGGCTTTATGGAGAAGTTTGTCCTTAGGAAAAGCTCTTTAGAAACTGTGCCAGAAATAGACAGTACACACACAACAGGGAAGTTCCCACAAACTGTTGACATCCTCTCTGATGAGATCCCACTGCTATCACTAAGGAGCAAGAAAGTCTAGCACTATTATCCCAGTGAGGTGACATCACATGGTTAGCTATTTGAGACCTTCTTCAGTCAAGAACTACTTCAAAACTGAGAAAAACCCAAAGTAGCTGTACTCTTGGTAGAATTATTCCCTTGATTAGCATATAAAAGCCTTTCTTGTAAAGCAATGCCTTCCATGCCAAGGTGTTTGCAGCAGTTTGCTTTCACTTGGAGCACAAGTAATTAGACAATGGTAGAGAGACAACAGCCACACAATAGCCAGTGGATTAAATAGCCAAAGCATACGGCTGTTGTCATGTGTTGCCACACTTTACAGTGGAAAATATTAAATGCACGTCATACAATCACAGAATCATAGAATAATTTAGGTTTGAAGAACCTTAAAGAACATCTAGTTTCAAACCCCTTGCCATAGGCAGGGACACCTCCGGCTACACCAAGTTGCCCAGAGCCCCATCCAATGTGGCCTCGAATGCTTCCAGGGAAGGGTCATCCACAGCTTCTCTAGGCAACCTATGTCGAGCCTTCTCTTCTCACCTTGACAGTAAAGAATTTATTCTGTATATCTCAACTAAATCTCCCCTCTTTCAGTTCAAAACTCTTACACCTGGGCTTATCTATCACTACACCCCCTGATAGATCTCTTCCCCAACTTTTCCATAGCTCCCTTTAAGTACCAGAAGGCTGCAATAAGGTTTCCCCAGAGCCTTCTCTTCTCCAAGATGAACAACCCCAACTCTCTCAGCCTGTCCTCATAGGGAAAGGTACAGAGCAGAGGGACAGAATCACCTCCCACATCCTTGCTGCAGCCCAGTACACAATTTGCTTTCTGGGCTGTGAGTGCACATTACCAGCTCGTGTCCAGGCTCTGGCATATCAATGCTCTAAAATGGGCCAAGTGTAGAAGATGGACTACATTTTATTTTTGCCAAACACTGTTACTGAATGTTTCAGGACCCTTGGAGAACTCAAGGGATAAGGAAAACAAATTCAACCATGTTATTCCATGAAAGAGAGTCTTTAAATATCCTTGCACTAATGGGTCAAATTTTACTCTGTGTGTGTATGAGACAACATGACTTCTCTGGCTTCCCTTCACCTATGCACTAATCCAGTGCTATGCACTTTCAAGTCGAAGCTTGCACACACCCATCTGCGAGTACTAAACCTGCTTGGAGCGTTACTTCTGTTCCTGTTCACTGCACCGTGCCGATCCTGCAGGAATAACCTGCACACATCTCTTTTCAATCTTTACTAAAATCAGGGAGCATAGAGATAAGGGAGAATGCTGCCCCAAAAAGTGCTAGAAAATGATCTGCTCCAAACTAGGAACACTGAGGCCACCACATCCCAGTGATTATGGTGTTTGTGTGTGCCTGGCATTAGTAATTGCAACTGGACTGAAAGCCAAAGCTTAGTCGTCCGTGAGTTAGCAGTCAATCAGGACAGGACACAAAGCTTTCATCTGAGTCATGAAGGGTTACCTACTGGTTTAAGAGCCTGCCAGATGTTCCCTTTGGCTCACCCTGAAACCAGTGCTTTCCTACAAACTAAAAAAGTTCCAAGGAAAGACTCGTGAGCACATAGAAGATAACACATTCAAAGAGCTGGCTTTCTCAGCTTTCCTCAGCCATATATCAAACCACACTGGAAACAGCGCTCCACTGGTTCACAGGGTACGTGGCTCTTCATGCCCTTTTAGTCCTTGCTGTTTTTTCCCTGTGCTTCAAGTGTGTCACACATACTAAAGCTCAGGTGAGTCACCAACATCAAGTAAAACAAGAATAAGCCTGTCATATTCCATGTGCTCCCTGCACACAAAACCAGTTGCACAGCTCTTGGACAGTGAAAGCCATAGAGCATAATGGAAAGGCGCCAACTTCCTCTTGTCCTGTTCTCCAGTTGCCACCTTCCCTTCCGTGCAAATTAATGCTAGTAATATTTTCTTTTCTGTACTTTTTATTTCCTCTCCCAAGCTTTGTGTCTGCTTTCAGGAAAATTTCATCCCAATGATCTTCTCTACAAATAGACTTTGACATTATGCTTCCTCAGACTGTGTTGATATGTCAGGAAAGCAGCGTGCTGCTTCATGTCCCAACAACACTCTGCTAGCTATTAAAATAATAAAACACTTGTCCCAGCCAACGCACAGAACTACTCTATGGTAGAATATAAAAGGCTTTCACATGCTTGATCTAAGTCACTTAAGGTGAAATAAATTCTAGATGCTTCTATTTCAAACTGGGAAGACTGATTCTGATGGCTAACTGACAGAAAAGTTGTTCATCCACCCAGAAAAATATGTGTGCCCTCTGTTTCATTAAATACCTTCTGATCATTGAACACTAGGGACACCTTCCTCAAGCAAACAAATTCGCTTCAGTTGTGGACAACTCTTTCCTTGCTGTACATGTGCGATTTTGTTTGAGGTCTTCAAGCAGTTGCACATTTACTGAGACAGTATCTCTAAGTAACTCAGTCTCTAATAAAGACAATGTTAGAGGACCTGTAACGCTGTCTGCATTACATGTTTCTAATTGTTTTTCTGATAGCAACTGCAGCATAGCTCTTTATAAGGCTTTTTATTATCCTACCCATATTCCAAACAACACACAAGACTGTCTTCCATTTTAACTCTATGCAAGCCTTATCTTAAGTAACAGCTTCTATTCCCAGGGGCCCCAGGTTTTGTAGATAATATCCACTTTAATAACATCTAGGAAATTCAGAATTGAAATAAAAAATAAAATTCCATTTCCTCCATGACTTTTCTGTATCAAAGAAGCCTACGGGGGACACTTCACCTTTGAGCTCTTGCTGGAGCCCACACCTTCCATCTCCTGCAAACCAATCAAAGGGATATGATGGAATCAGATATTGTTTTAGCAAACATAGGTTTTCCTATAAGGTACCACTGATGATCAGCATCACTCCAGGAAAATGTGCTTGCTTATGGAGCCCCAAATGTTGAGGTGCTGGAACAAGTCCAGAGAAGAGCAACTAGAATGGTAAAGGGCCTGGAAGGTCAGCCCTACAAGGAGAGGCGGATGGAGCTGGGGCTGTTTAGCTTGGAAAAGCAGCTCAGGGGTGACCTTATCGCTGTCTATAACTACCTAAAAGGTGGTTATGGTCAGGCAGGGGTCGGTCTTTTCTCCCTGGACACTGGAGACAGGATAAGGGGTCACAGGCTTAAGCTACATCAGGGGAGGTTTAGACTTGACATCAGGAAAAGGTTTTTCACTGAAAGAGTGATCCGGTTTTGGAATGGGCTGCCCACGGAGGTGGTTGAGTCACCATCTCTGGAGGTGTTTAATGTTAGTCTGGATGAAGTGCTGAGTAGCATGATCTAGAAGTTAGATGTTAGGTTTACTTGGTTGGTTTTAAGTTGGATTGGATGATATTTAAGGTCTTTTCCAGCCTCATCATTACTGTGATACTGTGAAATACAAATGAAAGCACAGTTTCCATATGAATCCTAATTTGGGTAAACAACAAATACCCATGGTGGGGTTGAATTACTACTAGATTTCTTTTTTATGTGGAGTGGCACCTGTAGAGACTCAGCCAACATTTTCAAAGAGAAGTACTAAAGACAGGGTCCTAGATCTAGACTAAGCAGCAGATAATCTCAACTCTCATTTCACAGTTTACTTTTAGAGCCTTTATTTTCAAACAGTGGTCAGGATTCATAAAATATTTAGGATTTTAAAAATGTTGTGCAGTTCTCACCAGGAATAGTCTTAGACTCTGCTCTTGAGAAACACCAAATAGTCCTTTTGAACTCAAAGGTTTCTCAATGCAAAAGCTGAATTTCCTTGTAAGCCAGCACCTTCCAGACCAGGTAAAGGGAGTGAGCTGAAGCTGCTCAGTTTTTGATAGGCTGAGATCCCCATCTTCCTGAACACTTGCTCTACCTTCCCATCAGGAGAGGATCAACAGCTCCCATGTTAAAAGCGAACAGAAATTACTTCATTATGTGAAAAACCCCACACTGTTAAGACTGTTTACAAGTAGGCAACTCACTTTCAGCTGGAAGCCTTCTACAACTGCTTTCACACACACACCAGCTTGTTTTACTACTTAATTTCCCAGGGAGCAGGCAGAAAATTTAATATCCAGGATGTTTGAAGAATGGCACTCTCTCAGACTGGAACTCTATGGAACCAGTTTTACCATCCTGTATTTTCAAAGGTAAGCATGTGTGGGGTGTTGTCTGATGTTGGGAGAACACAGGAAAGGGGATATATTTATGCATCTACAGCATGAAATTCCTGAATTTGGCAGAGTATTTCACAAGTGTTAAACTGACAGAGAAAATTGCACATTGTTTAGAATTCACTCAAAGAATACAACTGCATATTAATCACTTTAAATTGGTGCTTGCTAGAGAAGGACATAAGCTGGCAAAGACTGACAGCACTGGCCAACCAGCTTTCATCCTAACCTCATTTGGAATGAAATGAATGGGTTGCTTTCTCAGTTTTCGTTATGTTTTAATTGCAGAATCACAGAGTAATTTAGGCTGGAAAAGCCTTCTGAGCTCATCCAGCCCAGCCCAGCTCAGGACCTAACATCACCCCATCAGCCAGACCAGGGCACTAAGGGCCACAGCCAGACTGTCCTTAAACACCTCCAGGTATGGGGACTCCACCACTGACCTGGGCAGTCCATTCCAGGGTNTGGTTGCTCCTCTGGACCCACTCCAGCCCCTCAATCTCTTTGTTGAAGTGAGGGGCCCAGAACTGCCCCCAGTACTTGAGGGCAGGCACAATTTGGATTCTTCTCAACTGAAGCCTTCCCCCAAACTCTCACCAGAGATTCACACAGAAGCACAGGTACAGCCCTTTGACGTGCTGCTCCCTAAACAGAGTTATTTATCTCATATAATGAGCCAATGTCAGCTACAAAAGAAAGATCTGCAAGAAGTTATGTGCTAGCTCCTCCATGAGCAGCCTTGGGAAGGAAGGGAATCTGGCAGAAAAAGACTTTCACTGGACAGATGTCTTTATGGTCCCACTTGTCTGGACACTTTCATTATCAGGTTGTTTGTTCTGAAGTTCATTTATTTCAAACGTGAAGAACAATATGCAATATGTGCTTGTCAGTGTCTTTTAGAGCGAGGAAGATTTGCTCCACTTTACATGCCATCATTTTGGCAGCAGGTAGATAAAAACCAAGCACGAAAGATACACGTCTGGAAAGAGAGGTTTCTGAAGGAAGACTTTTTGAAGGAAGAATAGTAGATCAGAAACAAAGCAGCAAAATGGGAGACACTAAACCAAGTTTGTAAGCAGAGCAATCATGTGAAAAGAGCACAGACGAAGCAGACCATAACTCTTGAGCTTCCTGCCACCTCCACAATCTTTACAGCTAAAGGGAGATGTTCAGTTTTGATCCTTCTCATTTCACAAATCCTGTATTGCGCCATGCAGAGTAGCACAGTTTCAATGGGAAGGCACATGAACACTCCTGCCACAAAACAGCTCAGCACCTGGTTTAGCTATGAGGGGCAAGAATACTTTTCCAAACAGTGGGAAACATGGGTCTTGAACCTGACAGGGAGGAAAGACACAAGAAGGTGTTATGGGTTCTGACTGAGTGGTCTGAGCAGAAAGTGAAATGACCGCTGCCAGACAGCTCCTTCCCTGTGCACAGAGACCAAATCCACAAAAAGCAGGGAACTTCCCAAGCAACATCAGCTGCACAGTAAGTGAGCAGCAGTTATGAGGATTTGTATCTTGGACTTGGGTATTAATTTCTTCATAAGACTTCTCCAGTTAGAACATTCGACTTCTGTGCTCCCAGTACCTCAGCTTTTCCCCAAGGACAACTGTGCCCCCTGAGCTGCTGTAATGGAGCAGCAAACACAAAGAATACAGGGCACTCACACCCTGCAACAAACCAGGGAGGCATGCAAACCATACAGAAAGGTGTGAGGGCTCAGACTGTGTTATTACCCACCATAAAACGGGTCACACAGAATATCAGGAAGATTAATAAAATGAACTGGTAAAACTGTCATCAAACAGGGCTCTAGGTGCAGTCTTGGAGACACTGACATCCAAAATCAGCTCCATAGCTCACAATTACACAAATAAAAATTGCCCTACTACTTTGAACATTTGAGCCCTAACTATTGTATGCATGTGAGACACAGCCCTAGGAAGGACTGAACCTTTAGGTTGCCTTGACTTCAGATGAACCATGAAATGACCTGTTACAGTGTACACAGCATAGAGCATACTGTCCTATAATGAAAATCTATCATAATTCAATAGCATAATACATAAGAGGAATGAGTGAACTCAGAATTGTCTGCCTGGTTTTGTCAGAGCTTTGGAGAAAGACTATGCTATAAAATTAGCTATAAAATCAGCTTTCCACTAAAGCATGCTGCTGTAGTTTCTTTCCAGGCAGCTGTAAGGATAACAAACTGGCACCTGCTATGGGCCACATTGAAACTGATTTTTTTCCCTGAACATGTTGTGATGCTCAAATATTCCCACTTAAAAAAAGGCATAATTTGTATTAAATGGGTAGAACACAGATGATTATTTCCAATTCCTACAGATCCCACAAATGAAAGCACATTCCCAACCCAAAGAGAAGTGACTTTGCACCTGGATGTGGAGCTGCCTCTTCTCAGAAGTATTCTCTTCTGTATCTCCAACAGTCCTTGTTACAGCACTTTCTTGGCAGTCCTGTACAGGGATATAAGAAGGAAGAATGAAGACATACATTTATTAGATCTTTAGGGAAGAAGGGAGTCATTAGTGCCCTCAGCTATCCAGCCCACAGTTAAGTGAAAGCTATGCATAGAAAATAGGTGGAAGCACCATCACTCAGGTTGCAAAAAAATCACACTCTTCCACACTAAGAATCACAGGTATTATGATTATTCACATGACACTAAGGCAGTTCCCCTAAGTATTCAAGTGCATTTTCTAAATATAAGGGGTTTTCACAAGTTCCTAGCTTCACTCAGCCCAGGAATGGACAATACCCAATACCTGGCTTTATCATCATTGTTCAGGGTGCAAAGAAGGAAGAGGCCACTGTGTTAGGCCTTATGTGCTGTGGAGTACTGTGGGCATGCTCGTGGGTGAGAAGAGCATAGCTCATGCTCCCTTGCCAGCAGCCAGTCATTTCTTCACTTGGGTGCCAGTATGGATTTACAGGAGGAGAGAAGCACCTGCAATTTATAGTTCCTGCAGCTTACAGGAACTCACCTCCTCACCAGTACAGACACCCTCCTACATCAACTGGTCTCTTATCTTCCTACCCCTCTACCCATATCCCATCTGTTCCAAATCAGGAGTCATCTGGAGGTAATGGCGCTGCCCGCTATCTCCCATAATTGACTTGATCATCAGGCACCAGCCACACAAACCAAAAGGGAGGCTTCCAGTCAAAATCTGCATCAAGGATTAAGGCTTTGCTGGTGGCTAAATATATGACAGGTGCTCCCTGTTAACCCTTTTGCCTTCATAGAACTGGAAGGGAAAAGGATATGGGAGAGAGATTTATGGTCTGGATAAAAAACTAAACCAGCTTTAATGAAGGTAACAAGAAAAGAAAAAGTTAATAATTATAATAAGAAAATAATGAAATGTCTAGAAATATAAACAAAACCAGTATTGAACTCCCCCAGAGTCCAGCCTGGACTTAGCAGCAGACAGGAATGGGATTCAGAAACTGGATTCAGGAACTCATGGATTGGGATCAAAGGCAGAGGAACACATAAAGTCTTCCTCAGGCACCAGCCTTAGAAGAAGAGAGCCTGACCCTTACAACCCCTTAGCTTTATACCAGACATGATGTACATGGAATGGAACACATGGCTGGTCAGGTCGGGGTTACTTGTTCTGGCTACTCTTCCCCACAGCTGTGACCTTCTCCTTTGTGCATGACCTTTCACTCAGAGCACTCCAAGGGGGCACACAAGATTGTGCTTTCTATAGGATCAAGGGTAAGCAAGAGCCTTTCTGAATACCATCACCATCCTTTGGTGGTAACCATAAACATCAAGTGCTATCACTTCTAGAAGCAGCTGCTCCCTGCACAGATATCCCATTAACATCAGAAAATGCAGTTACTGAGAAGAGACTGAGTTGAAAAGTAAAATCAACAGAGAATTGGTTCTGTTCCAGCCCAAACAAGGATAGCCTGAAAGAAAGGCAACAAGTGGCAGTACACCTTGAACTCTGAGAGTACATACCACTCCACTCCTTCCCCCCCTCCCACCAGTTCAATGCAAAGTCTTAATTAAACTTCTGGAAATAATGACAAACATTCAGGTTTAACATGACTGACTTCTCTGAAGGGAGAGGAGCTGGTCCTAAATAAGGGAGTGCTATTTTAGGGGTAGATGAATACAGGGGGTGGAGTTTCTTTGTCATCTGGCCAAAGAAAAAAGTCTCGGTGTCTGGTCTATCACAGAAAATAACTTCTATGAGCATTTGATGAGGAGGAAGGTCATACATGCGTGTTCCCATCCTCCAGGCTTGAACTGTGGAGATGTCTCACTCGGGTTGTTTATGTAATACAATAGTTAACAACCCAAACACAAAGAAAAGTATCTATACTTCAATCACAAGCATCTCTAGCTCCAGCTCCTCTGAAGTCCCATTTATTTCTGCAGAAAGAATTACTGTTGGTGCAGTAAAGACCTTGTTGACTTCAGATGAATCAGCTTCAACATGAAATAGAAGAACAAATCTTTCTCCCCAGATAAAGCAGAAGTGATTCTCCCCCTTTCCTCTGTCCTGGTGAGACCACACCTGGAATCCTGCATCCAGCTCTGGAGCCCTCAATACAGGAAGGACTGGGACCTGATGGAGCAGGTCCAGAGGAGGCCATGAAAATCATCAGGGGACTGAAACCCTTCTGCTACAAGTACAGGCTGAGAGAGCTGGTGTTGTTCAGGCTGGAGAAAAGAAGGCTTCAGAGGAGGACCTGATAGCAACCTTCCAGTCCCTGAAACGGGCTACAAGAAGTCTGGGGAGGGACTATTTACAAAGACCTGGAGTGACAGGATGAAGTGCAATGGTTTCACATTAGAGAAGGGCAGATTGAAATGGGCTGTTAGGAAAAAGTTCTTTAGCAGGAGGGGGGTTGAACACTGGAACAGGTTGCCCGGGGAGGGAGTTGAGGTCCTATCCATGGAGATACTCAAGATGAGGCTGAACAAGGCTCTGGGCAACCTGCTCTAATTGAGGATGTCCCTGCTTGCTGCAGGGGTGTTGGACTAGATGCCCTTTGGAAGTCCCATCCAACCCAGGCCAGTCTATGAATCCATGAAAGTAGCAGTCTGCATAAAAGGGAAAGTAAGAGAAAGAATCTGTGGAAAAGATTAAAAGCAGGAAACACAAACACACTGAGCTTGGGGTAACTGGGGTGGGTGGCGGTGTCAGAGCTGTTGCTTGGCTATTTGAAAAACACTGCATCTCTTATCTCAGTCTTCAGCAATTATCTGAGGCTGGTAACAGTGAAACAGAGATCAGGAGCACAGGGAGTGTCAGATGTGCCAGCACAGATGGATTCCAAGTCTGATTTCCTGCTGCACTCTTCTTTTATCACAAGGAAAGGCAAAATAAGTACTTAGCACAAACAGCTTTGATTACTTCCCTATACTCTCTACATATGACTACACCAGGAAGCAGCTGTCACATAATTGTCTTTGTGATCCTACAACAGTTTTTCACCATAGGCTTTTTATGTCTAGACACCAAAGTGCCTTCACGCCACTCAGAAAGGGAGCAGACACAGTGCTGATCTGTCTAGAAACAGCTGCCAACTCCTGCTCTTCACACCTTACACTTCAGAGAACGTGCCAGCCCTGTGGCGAACAGGGCTCTACGATAAACTGATGGCAAGCACATCTTCTGATGCCCTGTTGGATTTTTAAAGCTTAGTATTTTGCTAATTCAGGGACATAAATTACTCATTGTATTATGTCTAGCTCAGATCACGGCTGAGGATGGATCTTGTGGATAACTGAATAAGAAACTGCTTTCATTGCTGGAAGCGTTCCCTAAGCCTTTGGAGATGCTGAAGCAGATAGGCGTCTGATTAGGGATGAAATGACAAGCATAATAATTAGCACCAATTAGCCGCTACCTCATCTTGACAGGCAAACTCATGCATCTGTTTCCCCAGCTCCCCTCTGGTGGAAGAAGGTTCTCAAGAACAGCCCCAGGAATGAAAGCCCTTCCATGCACAGGCCAGGTGAGGGGCCAAAGGTGGCTTCCACACTGCTTTGTTTCCCTGAAAAGTGGTTATGACTTCAGCCAGGAGGGACCAAATGAGGTGAAACAGATGTCTCCAGGTTAGAGTGGTTGACACTCCTCTAGTACAGCACTTGTCTTTATATGGCCACCCAGTTTCTGACAAGAGGATAGGCAGCACTTGTGGGATTTATGTCCAAGATTTCTAAATCATGTTTGCAAGGCTTTAAAGTAAGATCTCCAAGAAACAGAAAGAGGCTCTCTAGTTGCAACAATCATAGTAAGTAAACGGAATTCTCCTTACTGCCTTCTCTCTCAGTTTAGCTACACGTTGACATGATTTCATCTTCAGAGATGCTCATCCCCATGATGGCTGTGGGGTTGTGCCTCAGGAGAGCCTGTGGTGAAAACCTATCATAGGATCACAAATTTAAAAGGAACATTGGCAGCATGAGTTCCCACAGTGCCAGGCAACTAGAAGGGCACAACCAGGTAAAGTCAAGAGGTCCAGCAGTGCGTGTGGAGTGGGAAGAGGGAGTGTGAGATGTAGGCTGCAGTAACCTCTGTGTTCTTGGCGACTCTCCAGTCTTTTCCCACCACAAACATCTCTGTGCACTGTGTTCCTGCAGTCTTTGAATGCAGGCCAGAAAATGAGCTCAAGGCTCTTCATTAAAACATGAAATTTTCCCTGAATTTTCCAATCACACACACTCCTGGGCTACTTGATTGCCCTTCCTACCCAAAAAAAAAAAAAGAAGCTAAGAACACTCTCCCAGAGCTGATTCCCAGCCATTACAAGAAATGGCTTTGTGTCACACGTGTCTGGGATCAGTTGTGGCACTCTCCTCACTTGGCCTAATTAGCTGTAATAAGGGGTGAGCGAAATCCAAACCATGTGCTTAGCCCCCCCTCTAAATCTAATATGAGCAGTTTCAGACCGACCTGCTGACCTCTCCACCCAAAAGCATTAGTGCTTAACAGCCACCCTCCCAAACACAGGATGGGGGTATGGATAGGGCTCTGGTTTCTTTCCTGAGGGTTTTGCAGGGCTGCCTTTCTTCACACCTTTGCATTTGGAGGCACTGGGCATCTCTGGGGTTGTGAGTAGCTTGGGAGTTTCAACGTATTGTTCATTGCAGAGGAAAAAGAATCCTACTTGACATCACAGACTCTTGCTGATGACTTTCAAAAGCATTTCCTCGTTACTTAAGTTTCTCAGGAATACTTTTCACAGAGAATGGATTTCTAGTATGTTACTTTCCTAAAAGTTTTGGGAAATTTCTCCTGAGATTTACAACACTCATGGAAGCTTGTCAGTGAAGAGGTAAATCCTATACTCATCCACCATACCTTCTCCCTGATGACAGGTGGGATGAGGACATTCAGATGTGGTTCTTTCAAGAGTTTTACAACTACACTATGAAGACAGAAAGGAAACTAATTGTGACCACATTCTGTGATTCTATGAATTAATCGTTTGTGTCATTTCAGGTTTTCATGTCAGCATTATATGCAAATGAACTGAGCGAGCTGTCCCCAGGCATCGGCACAACACTTTAAAATCTACACCTGTAACTCTCTAGCAGACCAACAAAATTCCCTGCTACATAAAGCCTTTAAACTACAAACCCAGCAGGAATACTGAGAAAGGAAAGGCTCTTTTTCACCATGCATTTTCAGCAGAAGCCAAGGCCATGACTCAGTTTCCTTCGGTCCTGAGAAGCACAAAGAAGCCTGGCTGGCCATAAAACTGAGTCCCACACTCATAGCACCACCACAATGAGCCCCTTCATTAGCTGGCACTTCCCGTCAGACTGTTAAACGGGATCCAGGTTTATCAAACAGCTAATCCTTGATAATGAAATGTTCACAACAAAGCTGTCCTTCCAGGGAGTCTGGGCACTTGCACATTAACAAGAAGTGAATAGACAGAGTGGCTCAGGAAAGATGCCAAGCAGTGGCTCATGCATTTAAACACAAAGACCTGCAGTCTTCAGGGAGCTAAAGAAAGAATACAGTAGTGTTTTGAGTTGTTTCTTCTCATTGTATTTACGTTCTTCTTTATTTGCTTTCATATGATTTCATTAATAGCCTTCAAATGACAAAACATATACACATTTGTTCTCTTAAGGTTGACTTGCGAATATAAATCAATCTCTGCACTGCCTTATCCCATTCTCCATGTGAGACAGAGGTTTCCTCTCTTTGCTGCGGGCCTCTTCTGGACACAGGCCACTTTTCTTACTATCAGACCCTAAGCAACTGTAACACCATTAACTGCTACCCCTTCATTTCCTCAGGGTTTTGTTTGGTTTTTGTATTTAACACGCTAACAATCGGATCTTTTCTTTTTGGGGTCTATTTTAAGAAGACTTTGTTTAATCAGATGCAATTAAGCATTTCAGATCCAAGATAAGTATTTTTCCTTTAGAACTGTAGAGGGGATGGACATTACTTGGATCTGGGTGCAGAATGCCAGGATTAACATTAAAGCATGTAATATAAGGCCTAAGGAAACAGCTTTTCTTTTCAAAAGAAGGACATGGCAAAACAAATCTAGGATGGCTAAAGCCTTATTCACAAGGATAGAAGAGCTGTAGGGTAGACAGGTTTGAGTATGGAAGCACAAGGTGCATATAACCCTCAGTGCACAGTGGAGCTCTGCAACTCACTGTGGCACCCTTGCTCACCTTCTCTGCAACCAGTGGAGATCACAGCCTGGGCATCTTCTACCTGCCCGTAAAAGAGAGCAGCTCCCTTCAGCATACATACACACAGAAGTCCTGGCCATCCTTGACCTATCCATCAATCCCCTGTATTTTTCTATCCAAGGGAATATGAAGGTACTGTCTCTCCTGAGCTAGCTGAGGATGTCCCTGTTCAGTGCAGGGAGGTTGGACTAGATGACCCTTGGAACTCCCTTCCAAGCCAGGCCATTCTATGATTCTATGCATCTGGTGGGGTGGGGAGCAGCAGCCTGTTGGAAGATAACTGGCACAATCCAACACTGAAAACCTTGAGACAGGACTAGGCTGACACCTGATGGTTCCAGTCTGAGGATGATTGTGTCAGTACTCACACTGCTTTATAGATAGACAACTCCACTTCCTATGGCAGTCGCATTACAGCAGGAGCTTTTGTATCGACGTGCATTTGGCTCTAAACAGTTTCTATTCCAGCAGAATTAGATAGATATCAAATCCAGCTCAGAAAGTCAACAAAGCTGCTAGATGCCAGCAGCCACCAGAGGGCAAGCAGTCCCCGTTCTGGCCGCACACCCAGAAGTCCTCTCCTGACACAGCTCCACACTTCTCATTTAATTCAAAGAGCTGAGCAAGGGCGTTTTTTGGACTGAGTTTCGACCCCAGTCCAAAACAGGAATGTGCCAGTGTTGGCTGGTGCAGGGGAAAAAGGCTGAACCAAGCATTAAAAGTCCAAATCCCACTATGACCATCCCCACACTATGGAATTTCAACCCATGTAGTCCAAAGCCTTCCTCAAAATCCTTATTAGGGAGACAAAGGTTGCAAAACTTTTAAAGTTTTTATTTTTATAAACTGAGTCGCTAAGAACTGCGGTGAGAGGGTAGCAATGAGATTTGCTTGAAGCTACAGGTACTGAAGGTCCGCCATCTCTGTACGATGCACAAGAGGGTCTTGGGGCTAAGCAATCAAACATAACACAGTGCTGGTTGGGATGTGAGTCTTTGTCAGCAATCACAGCTACTTTGCTAAAAAAGCTCAAGCTTGTGTGGGAAGGTCATTCATGACACACTGGGTTTGTAGCACTCTGTTGACCTCTAGGACTGAACCTGACCCATCATCTCACTGAATATTTGCTATCATGCCTGTGGGTGAACATGCAGAGTCTTCCAGCCTGCTGCTCTGTCCTGTTATCATCAGAGATGGGCCAGGGAAGTACACTGCAATGGTATCCAGCCTGCTGCTCTGGAGGTGCCCCACCAGCTTGCTGCAGCTGTTTCATGCCGTGTCTGCCACTGACAGGGTTGACCTTAACCCCAACACCATGCCTGCTTCCTGTCTAGCCTACCCATCTTTCTCCCGAAGCCTTATTGATGTCTCAGGCGAGCCTCACAAAGTCAGCAACTGAACCCCTTCCTTGTAGCCCGTTTCTCCAAAAGTGCTTGTGACTTGTACACTGGAAACCAGTCGGCACATTTCAGCTCCACATCTCCCACATCCTCTCATGCTCACCCATGCTTACAGAGCATTGTTTACAAAAAAATATCTGGCATATCTCTACTTCATGACAGAGACATACAAATTAGCATTAGTCCTTTGACTAAATTCAGTATAGTATAAGGTAAATAAAGTAGCTCAAGCTGGTTTAGAACAAACTACAGTCCAACCAAGATCACAGAATTAAAGCCCTCTGAGCTAATCCAGCCCAGGCCAGCCCAGGACCTAACATCACAACAGCAGCTAGACCAGGGCACTGAGAGCCACAGCCAGGCTGTCCTTAAACTTGGACTCCACCACCACCTGGGCAGTCCATTCCAGGGTTTGATCACCCTTTCTGTGAAGAAGGGCTTCCTAACATCCAACCTAACCTTCCCCTGGATCACCTTTAGGCTCTACCCTCTTGTTCTGGCACTGGTTGCCTGGGAGAAGAGCCCAGCCCCCACCTGACTACAACCTCCCTTCAGGGAGTGGTAGAGTGGGAGAAGGTCCCCCCTGAGTGTCCTCTTCTCCAGACTCAACACCCCCAGCTCCCTCAGTGATGAGCATATCCTTGCCTTAAAACCACACAGCAAATAGATGAGACTTGGGTCTCATTTTTTCCACAGGGTTCTCTCCTTGGGAAATACAAAAAAGTGCAATGAATCACGGTGCAGATCTGGGGTCTATGGGCAAAGAATGTAAGATAGGGTTAACCCTCAGAGCAGCACGGCTTTACAGCATTTAAAGCAACATGAAGTTGAACATTTACCATTTGGGGACACTCTCCTTGTTTATTTGTCACAAGAAACTAATTGAAGCAAAGGAATTATATCATTTTTGCATTTGGACTAAATGAATGGACAATCCTCATTTGCATTTGGCAGGCTAGCACAGCCCATTCTCCCTTCTTGACAGATATTGCAGATAATGGTCTCTTCTTTTGTTCAGCTCCACTGCCCAAATGTGGAAAGAGTCTTTACACATTATATTCTGTTACTAAGAGACAAAAGCTAAACTTTAACTCATGTTGCTCATGCCCAAGGGGTAGAACTGATGGAGCCTCATTTCCTATAAATTTTCACCCCCTAACACACCCTCTGCCCTCCATATTAGCTCTGTTCTCACCCAAACTTCTCACACATTGCTTGGCCATGGATCCTTAAGAATCGTCTTTGTCAAATGATTCAGGGAGTTTGTTTTATACATGTTTCACGCATTTGCTGTGATGTCTGTTTGTAGCTGAGCACAGTCTCTGAGTTTCTTTTGTGTTTTCTGCAGAAAAGTTTGGGTTTGAAAAGTTTGAAAAGTTTCTGCCCCCCAACCCTGGCATCACTTGTTGTTTGTCTGTGTCTAAGTCTTGTGTGGGGTTTCCTCTGATGAGGGGGGGGAGTGAATTACAATGTCCTGGTGCCTTTCTTCCACAGACTGAGCCATTTGTTTCACCACCTGCAGATCGGTCAGTTGGTTTGTTACACCTTCCCTTCATGTCTGATGCTTTAGACAAAAGTTCTTGGTTAAATCATAGAAATCATAATTGGGGTCTCTGACCCATGATGTAAATGGCAATCCAGATGGGAAGGCTGGGGATCCAAGACAGAGCCACTACGTAGCAGTGACCCAAGGTGGGATGGATACGACAAGGACCCATGACAGCCTCCTTTCCTAACATATCACACGTTGTCCACTACAGCAGAAGCACTCACTGGACCTGTGTGTGGAATGCAGATTCCCTGTTCCTTTTACAACACAGACACAGTGAATAATTACAAGGCAAATATGAATGTGCTTCAGCACTTCATCTTCAAGAGTTCAGATTTTCCTTATTACAATTCAAAGTACGATTTCACATACTTGCTGTGCACAGCTTAAAACCTCACAAAATGCTTCTCTGGGAAACCCTGGTGAAAATAACAGTTGAGGAGGTCCACGTATTTGACTTAAAAAGCAATATATCTTGCACAGTAGGCATCTTAATCCTGAATCTGCACTAAGAGTCCCCAGCAGGGAACTAAGAGTGGGTATGAAATCATTCATCAGTTACACCCAGTCAGACATTTCCATTATCTTGCTCTTCCCTGAATGCAAACCACAGACCTGTTTTAGTTTTATTTTAAAGAGGGTCTGAAGCTGATAACCTTGAGCCATGGGGTAACACATAGAGACTGGAGGATCCATGTATAGTGCAAGTCACATTCCTCATCGGCCTGACCTGCACCTAAGTCAAAGCTAGTGGAGCAATTCTGATTTGAAAGCACACTGGGTCAGATAAAGCACAAATTCCCCCCAAGGACATGTCCACTTTATCCTCTGAAAGAAGACAAGAACTGAGTTCAGGCCACAGGGAAAAAAAGACTTTGGACTCCCAGGTCAGCCCAGCATCGAGAGGATGAGGGATATCTTTTAAGCCATGCACTTTGCCCTCACTGAGTGTCACTGAGCTGAAAAGAACAAGCTGGGTCTCTATATTGTTCAACAACTCAGTCTTGCTAAAAACTCAGGGAGTGAGAAAACCACTCCCAGAAGCGTTCCCAGAAGGGATCTATCATGAAGGAAGCAGATGTCAAACACTACTGTAAACTGGAAATAGTGAAGCTCACCACACTCCCATGATGAGCTAGAAAGAGCAAGGCCAGGTTCACCCTGAACACGAGTTATGGTTTGCATAACCTACAACAAGGCAGACTATTTCAGATGACTGAAATAAACCCCAGAATAACAGTATGTGAGGAAGTAGCTCTGTGTTCCCCCCAGACTAACTCCTTGTCCTCACTGTCTGCAAGCCCAGGGATTCACATGACAGTTTTGATATGAAGTGATGCTCAGCACTAGAAAGGCAGAGGAGAGACTGCACAGAAAGAGTTATCCCCCACAAAAGAGGCTGCAGTGATGCAAGCTCAAATGTCACGCTGTAAACAGGGGCTTACTGTTGAATACTTCTGCCTTACACCTACTACTTTGAACAGATGCCAGGGAAATGCCTGGGCTTGAGTCAACCCTAATTGTAGGAAATAATATTGTGGGTTGTTTCCAATCTTTGGGATTCATTCATTTCTAAAAGAAAGAATGACAGACATTGTCTGAGTGTTGAGTTTTCTGCATCCAAATCCTTGCTCTTTCACAGATTTTCTGAATGATCTTGATAATTTTCTGCATTCACGCCTTTTTGCCCTTTGGCTATATCTCAAAAGACACTGGAAGACTGAATTTCTGGAGAAGTCACTCAGGTACCACGGCAATACGTTCTACATAAAACCAGCTCAACACAAAACCAGATATGGTCATGTTTAAAGGAAAAATAATGCCATCCTGACTCAATATAAACCATGCATTCTCCTGAAAGGTCTCCTCCTCCAAGCTCTTTTGGTTTTTGTTCTTTACCATAAAAAAAATCTTCGGCATTTGCAAAGTAACAAGTTCTTTTTATTGTAGAATAATAGAATCGGAATTGTTGAATCATATAGGCTGGAAAAGACTGTTAAGATCGAGCCCAACCATTAACCCAATTCTCCCATCCCACTGCTAAACCCTGTGCCTAAGTTCCGGATCTCCATGGTTGTGAAACACGGCCAGGGCTGGCGATTCAACCCCACCCTGGGCAGCCTGTTCCAAGGCCTGAGGACCCCTTCCATGAAGAATTTTCTCTTTATATATGACGTAAACTTCCCCTGCTGCAGCTTGAGGCCCTTTCCTGTTGTCCTGTCACTTGTTCCGTGTGAGAAGAGACCAATCCCCACCTCTCTACAACATCCTTTCAGGTAGTTCATTCTCATTTCCTTCTTTGCAAGAAGACAGCCATCTTCTAAGTGCCTCTTTACATTAGAAGTTAACATAACTTATCAGGAAGTGAAGTGAAAATGCATTACGTACCAGTGCCAAGCTGGAATTTCACCAATGGCACAAGCTTATTCTTCTGACTGCAGAGCAAGTACATCAGACCACTTCTTTGAAGCACA
>VZRI01000428.1:0-15443 GCA_013397515.1 Upupa epops
CCAATCCCTGATGATTCTATGCAGGAGCAGCATTCCACAGCTGCATTCACGGACTCATGGAGGTGACTGTGTCCCTTCAGAGCCTGGCCAACAGATCTCTAGGCAGTACAGGGCAAAGGCAATTGATTTACAAAGTTCATTCTAAGCATGTAAACCATTCCTTCCCAGGAGAGCAAGAGGCACATTGTCTGACATACACAGGGTTGTATTTTCACACCCCACTGAAGAAAGGGAAACACAAAGAACGCTACACATGAAAGACACCTATCTCAGCTGGGTATTTTCATCCTACACCTGCACCATCTACTGTGGAGAAAAATTCTTCCAGCATCAAAACACTGCTTTTGAGTGTTTTGATTGGTACTGTTTGTACTAATTGCAGCAAGTCAGTACAAATTCGCACACTAACCTTCTATAGCTTCCTGCAAAACATGTCGCTGACTTTTGTCCTGCAGCTGGTAATTTGTTTTGATTATTTCATACCAACAGCGATACGCTTGAATGAGACTGTGGAGCATTTTAATTAAAGTATTAGGTAAAAAAATAAAAAGACTCTCTCTTGGAATCCAACGAGAACAGTTAGGGAATAAATATTCGGGGGGGAGAGACATAAAAAAAAGTCCCCACCACAAGAAACAACAGAGGCCAATACTCTGATAAACCATTCCAGCAACATAAGCTTCTCCCAAATCATAATGACAGCTCATTATGGAAAAATCTAACACTGCACCGACCACAGGACTTTCAGTAACTGCAGTCGTCTTATTTACCTGCAACTCAGCGATGAGAGAACGAGAGGAAGGTGAAACTGCAGAACAAACTGCAGAAAGCATGTGCTGCTGTCCGTCATTTACAGGACACCTGCAGTCAGATTCTCCCCAGCTGGAATGCCCAACAAACATCGACAGGCCACGCTCAAAGTTCAAGATTGACAGAGGAGGGTTGGCAGTACCAAGGGCAGGCAGCTCTCAGGTGGCTGTGCCTGTGGTGCAAAGCTGAGCCCAACACCCTGAGCAGACTGATTGCACAGGCTTCAATAGCAAAGCTTGCAAAAGGAAGGTTAAGGGCAGTATAGTAGTGCCAGGAGACAAGGAACAGCTGGGTACAGAAACATCTTAACATAAAGATGGTTTCTAAGCACTCAGTAGGGGTTAGAATAAGTACCTGCGTGCAGCAGAACCGCACAGAGAAGCAAGCTCCCAAAGTGCTTTAAATATTTCTAATGAAAATGAAGCACTTTTCCCATCACTGCTTCCGGACTGAATGAGGTGTAGCAGAGAGGACAGGAAGGAAAAGGCATTGTTTTTAGTTCACATATAAAGATAATTGTTGCTTTTTATTTAAGCTGTGTAAATATTTTGTTTAGGTAATCAGAGCACAATGTTACTACCGTCGCAGTATCAGCCACAGTGAGGTATTAAATCCTCTCAGCTCCTAGAAGCAGAGAATTCAGGGTCTTTCTTTTCTATCTCA
This sequence comes from Upupa epops, assembly GCA_013397515.1. Classification (NCBI taxonomy): domain Eukaryota; kingdom Metazoa; phylum Chordata; class Aves; order Bucerotiformes; family Upupidae; genus Upupa; species Upupa epops. The sequence continues at coordinate 1,474 of VZRI01000428.1, forward strand.
GAAATGAGCAAACCAACCCAACCCAGGCATACCCATAAGCCTGGAGAACATGCATGAAAATGCAACTGAAGGTCAAAGTCAGTTATAAAATGACTAAATAATATCCACAAGATGATCTAAATTTTTAAACATTAACATGAGCTTAAAAACATGAAAAAAATCTATGCTATAAGGTTTAACATTTGGTAACTGGACAAATACTATTGTCCCAGTGTGCAAAGCATTTTTGTCAACAAGCACTCATATTAGGAAGAACCATGGATGGAAACCAAACAGGAAATCAGGATTTAGTCACAGACAATGCAAGAGGAAAAGTTGAGAGGACAAGTCTCTATGTTTCATAACAACAGCCTATAGTTTTATCGCACTTTTCTCTAAGGACTTCTACAATGCAGTCACACCTTGGCAGGACACCAGGACCTTCCTGCTTATTCCATAGGTTTGGTGGGGATATTTACTTAAAGAGAGCTTTCAGTCCTTTATGTCGTGTAAGTTGGTGAAATAATATCTAGTTGAAACAGCCAAGCACCAAAGTTAATTATCTCTTCTTGGTCTCTGTGGATCCCTCATTATCAAATTATGGCAATGTTTCTAAGATAAATCTGATATCTGTACACTGTGTGCTCTGCAGATTTCAACTTCTCAAGGACTTTAAGTTAACAGTGACCTCCAAGAGGAAAAGCTAGAGAAACTAAAGAACCCATACATTGTTAGGTGCTGCTCACCTTCCACTGCAAGGTCTATGAATGAAGAAATTGGAAGTCTCATAGAATCATTAGGGATCAGAAGGGACCTTGAAAGATCATCCAGTCCAATCCCCCTGCCACAGCAGCATCACCCAGACCAAGTCACACAGGAACACATCCAAGTGGGTCTTGACATCTCCAGAGAAGGAGACTCCACAATCCCCCTGAGCAGCCTGTTCCAATGCTCCGTTACCCTCCCTGGGAAGAAGTTCCTGCTGATATTGATATGGAACCTCCTCTGTTCCAGCTGGCACCCATTGCCCCTTATCCTATCACTAGAAGTCTTGTGGTCCAGCTTAATTCACAGGTGAGAATTCTTGGACCCCTGTCCGAAGGTTATGCCCTCATCTTCAGGCTATGAAGGCATCTGGACCAGATCAACCCCGCTCTTCATGTTGCATACAGAAGACACAATTCTTGGGTCTGTAAAGAACCATTTCCAAAATCTCTTTCCTAACTTCGAGTGGAGTATTCACAAGGAAGTATTAAGGAATAAAAATGCACCCTTCCAGAGGTCCTTACATGGCTTCAGAGTGTCTTACTTCACAAGTCATTTAGGAACTAAGGGCACATCCCCTTCATGGCTTTCTGTTGATATAGTTAAGCTAATGCAGAGTACTAAGAGTTATTATATCTGACTGACATGCTACATCAGCAGCATCCCTAGCCTTAATGCTGCTTGACCAGTGTATCTGGAATTTGATCGCTTCAGCTTGTTCCACTCAGAGGGTTATTTAATGTACTGGTGCTGCCTTAATACGCATCATTTTACAGTTCCTACTGCATTTCCTCTTGAAGCACGGATCTGCTTCAGAATATTGATATTTCCATACAGGGAAAGCACTACCAGTGCACATATAGTGTGCTTTAAGGGGGTTTGATTTCTCAGGACTGTATTTCAGAGATATTTAAGTACCTAAAGATGAAGGTAGGGGTTTGTTGACAAATTCAGTATTAGCTCCATGCATCCTGAGACACCTGAGCTATATTTCCTATAAGAGTAACAGGTATGTTTATCAAGTAAATTCAGAAGTCTTCTAGATGGTATGGCAAACTGGTGCTGTAACCACAAATGAAACCCAGAAAATCTGTGCAGTACCCTCAGAACACACTTTCTTCTTTTCAATACATGCCAGGCTCTTCTCAAGGTCGTCTGGTGATAGGACAAGGGGCAATGGATGCAAGCTGGAATAGAGGAGGTTCCATATCAATATCAGAAGGAACTTCTTCCCAGGGCGGGTACCAGAGCATTGGAACAGGCTGCCCAGGGGGGTTGTGGAGTCCCCTCCTCTGGAGACATTCAAGATCCACCTGGATGTGTTCCTATGTGACTTGGTCTAGGTGATCCTGCTGTGGCAGGGAGATTGGACTGGATGATCTTTCAAGGTTACTTCCCATCCCTGATGATTTTATGATTCTATAACTCTTCAAATCAATACATGCTGATCAAGATCTACAATCCTTCAAAACCAAAAATTTCTTACAATCACAAAGAGGTCTGTAAAGTCTGATCGGAGAGGAAACATCAACGTAATGTTTTATAATCTCTATAACATTAGTTATACTTCAGCATGGCATACTCTGCCCTGTGTTCTAGCCAGTTGTTGGCTGACTGCATGTACACACACACACTCCTTTCACGTTTACACTGCAGGTTTTGTGACATTAGACTTCCATGTAGAGCTTTGTAATGGCAGTGTCTTTCTGTAATGGATAAGGAATTTGAAGAACCTTATAATATGCACTCCTAAGAGATAGGCAGCATTTTCATAAGGTACCAAGGGAGAGAGAGAGAGAATAATTATTTATACAAGTTACATTCTGCCCGCAGATCTATACTTCCAATATTTTAAATTGGTAGTTTTACTTAGTGCCTCTTTTAAAGATAATTACACCAGCTGGGATGCATTATACTGCAAAATTCACCTCAGAAGAAATGGCACATTACATTGCGGAGCACTTTTGTTTCTTAATTAATCAAAAGATGTATGGAGTACTGGTCAACCTGTCTGGCCTGAAAACGGCAGGAAAGCCACCGCATCAAACAAGCCAGTGGACTAATGTCTGCCAGCACTTCACTGAAATATATGGGGTTAGGCAACTGTGTTAAAGAGCCGTTTGACCGATTGACTTCAGTGGAAATTGTGCTAGTGTATGTAAAAGAAGAAATGGATCCTTTTATCTTAAATATAGTAGATGATGAGCCAGGATTATTATCTCATTTACACTGGCGAAGGACGTTTGAAGTAACGCTCTGGTGTTAATGCAAACTGACATTCTTCCTGTCTTCTCAGCAATCTATCAGTCTGCTGCTATGTATATTGTACATAATGTGTGTTGCTTTAGTGAGTAGGAATGTTCATTTTAAATCCATAATGTCATGCATCTGTCTTTATTACAGCTAAAACAATGAAATTCTACCATCTTGCTCTGCAATGTAACCTCTATTTTTTATTAAAGACAATTCCATTATTCTGCAATAAGAGACCTATTACATGGCCTCATTTTGGTGAAATTACTAATGCAGATTGGCTTCGCCAGAAGAATTACTGAATCTGTGTACTTTTTGAGATTCTAACTTCATTCACGCACTGATCATGATGGTGTGTTTTATTATTTGTTACACCAAGCTGATGAATTCTCCCTAGGCAATGTGTAATTATTAGACAGCACCTATTACAAGATCACCAAAAATTGCTATTACAGGGTCACTCCATATAGTTTACACCATCCTTTCTCCATTTCATCTCCTGGCTGAGAGCCATCGCTTTGATCTGTCTGTATTAATTCAAGGACAAAGGTTCTATTACATTTTCAAATTATCTAATTATAGTGCCAATTTCACATTAAGATATAGGAAATAAAATAAGAAGACTTGACATTATTTTATCGGTGCAACATTCCGTAGTGTAGAAGGGTACTGTTCAGACCCCTAAATGCAGCTTAGTTAATAACACATGTTTTAAGGGCATTTGCTGTGCATCTGGGTTAAGATGTTTCTACAGAAGAACAAGGGAAAACAGAACTGCACGTGTCACTATTCTATTCAGATCTACATACACATACCCAGCATCAAAAGACAATAAAGGAGCACAGAATGGTATAAGCTAAGTATTTCACCACTGTTGATTTTTATCTTATTTGCTGGTTTATTTATTTTTATATGGAGAGTTTTAGAGCACCAGAGAATTACAGCTACAATTAGCACCAGAGAATTACAGCTACAATTAGACACTAGTGCAATATCTGGTAAAAAAAAAAACACATAGAAGCTTAAAGAACATAATTAAGGAACCAAAAAGGAGACAGCAGAAAGGAATCCCCACTTTCTCACATGGATTTAATTTTCAGTGTATTGTTATTATTATTATTATACATTTCAGTACTTAGCATTTTCTTATGCTAAATGTCTAAGCCTCATTTGAAGCGTTCTGTGCCACCAACACATAAACAGCCCCTTTTGGTACATGCTGTGCCAGCTAGATGCCAACAGCTTCCAGCACCTGAGGGATGGCAGAAGTCATCTTGCCCTGCCCTGGATCACCTTCCCTGTTCCAGCTAACCCAACTGGTCACAGGCATGATGGTCTTTCAGCAGCACAAAAACACCTTCAGATCCCAGTTGCACCTCCTCACTTTGATATGCAGTGCTGTTTCAGCGTTGCCATTTCCCAAGCACCCTAAGTTTTCTTCTAGGCATTTTTAATCAAACCCAAAGCACTTAACAGTAATCAAAATGTTTACTGAACTAACTGAACACTTCCACATGGAATCAGCTCGACATCAAACTGCACTTTGTGCATTTTGCGCTTCATGACTCCAGTAAGTTTAGAGTGCCTGGAGCCCGGAGGGATGAAGGTGCTTGGCCCTCTGGTCTGCTGCATGGAGGAAGTTCTCAGCAGCATGAGAGTGCAAAACCTTCCACAAATAGAGCATGCTGCCTGATCATGAGAGAAGCTGCATTTAATCTTCAGGAAAACCAGAGTTAATGTGTCCATTACACTGAATTTCCCCTGTGAAGAATTATTCCACCCAGTTTGTGCATGCCTCGGCAGTGAATTAGCCAAAGCAAACGAATGATGAGTGTTGTATTCACTGTTTTAGAAGCTTAGCAGAGAACGTCTAAGACATCACAGGTCACCGTGTGTATTTCACATTTTATAGCTGCTATGGTAATGTGGTTCTGGTTTTGTTTTTCACAACAGAGGAAGATATTTGTTCAGTGTGCACTTGTTGTGTTAGTGTGGAGGAATTTCAGTTTATATTTCAGTGATGAGGCACATAAGCAGCAGCAGATGGTATTTGGAGCACAGTGACGATACAAGTATATCAGAGGAGGTGGAAGAGAGGATCTGAGCATAACAAGCTGCTTTAAAAGCCACTCCTGAAGAAAGACTGCTTCGAAACATGTTTACTTGGTATGGTTGTTTTCAGCTCCTTGATAGAAAAGATAGCAATAAAATATGCTATAATATTCCTTCAGAATACTACAACAAAGTCAATAAATGTATTTTATATGCTGTATGGTTCTCTCCCTTATGCATATACTATTCTCCTAACGGAATTACAAGGGTTGGCACATGTGGAACACGATGACAGAAGTGGGGGCCTCACCCCCCCAAGTCTGTAGCACTACTAAAAATTCAGCAGAAGCCTCCAAATTCCAGGTATAACACATTAACCCTGATACTGTCTGTAGCAGAAACCAATAAAAGGTGAGTATTTGAATGTGGGGAACCCAGGAAACAAGCAGTATGCACGATCTGGGGGGAGTTTAGCTGGTTATCTTTCAAATGTGCTTAGATCGTTAAGAGCTTGCGTTTCACAGGGCAGTTAAGAGACCTCTGGAGGCATCCAAAGGGATTCAGGTGGGCTAAGAGTCACCTTGGACAGGTGACTGGAGTCCTGGATTGCTCTTGACAGCTGAGCTGATGCTGTTCTCTTGAAACAGCACCACTCAAGTGCAGAGTAGTGAACATGCAGGGTAGAGAAGAAAATAGCTCCAGTTGTGAATGCAAACAGGCAGCAGATAATTGTTTGGGGGTTGATGTCCTAGGCTGAACTTCTGAGCTCTCATGCAGAAATCTGCTTCTGGCTGTAACCAGCACACGTGGCCTATAAACTGTAATAATATCTGGAGTAAATAAAAGTGGCACATCCTGAATAAAGAGACACGAATCACATCCAAAACTTAGGAGCCATGGAAACACCACACAGACTATTTAGTTTGGAGAAAAAAGAACAGGGATTTGGGAGCTGAAAGATCTTGACTGAAGAAAATTTCCTAAGAGTAGAGAGAATTCCTAGAGGCCAGAGCTTCACGGACACCAATGCAGGGGGGTGACTAGTGATCTTGGCTCCTGATGCCTAAGTTGGGTGCAGCAGCACAGCGAGAAGAAACTTAAATTCCTGACTAGAAGTCCCAGGCTAGCAATGGCATCTTTGCCAGGAAGAGATGGCAAGACCTAGTGACCATAGCACTGGAGGCAGCAAGGGACCAGGTCACTCAGATAACCAGAGTTAGTAAGAGTTTTCACTTATCTCACTAGTTCTTAAAACAATCCTTGGAATTCAGATCCACTGTGGGTTGATATTCAATCTGTTTTACATGTAGCACCAGCACCTTGGAAGAATTTTCAGCTCCCAACTAGACGTGACCTTGGCGACTTAGGCAAAGGAAGTAGATTTTTAAAACTTACTCCAGGCTCAGTCTAAAATGAGGTGATGAGGTTCTCACACCAGAGGACTTCAGGTATGCAGGTACTTAAAAGACTACAAAAAAGACTTTGATTAAGATTTCCTTTATACCATTCAGATCTAAGTCCTCACCTCCTAAATGAGGGGTGGGTGTCAGGAGGATGGAGCCAGGCTCTTCTCAAGGTCATCTGGTGATAGGACAAGGGGCAATGGGTGCCAGCTGGAACAGAGGAGGTTCCATATCAATATCAGCAGGAACTTCTTCCTAGGGAGGGTACCGGAGCACTGGAACAGGCTGCCCAGGGAAGTTGCGGCATCTCCTTCTCTGGAGATGTTCCAGACCTGCCTGGATGTGCTCCTGTGTGACTTGGTCTGGGTGATCTTGCTGTGGCAGGGGGATTGGACTGGATGATCTTTTGAGGTCCCTTCCGATCCCTAATGATTCTGTGATTCTATGATTCTAAATACAGAGTCTCGCCATAAGAGGAAAATGCAGAAAGAGATCCTAATGTCTGCAAAAACCATTTGAAAAACAACTGTACTTGACCTCCACCCTGGTATTACAGATTTCAAAAGGAAGTAGTTTCTCTCTGCTTGGATCTAAGATAAAACAGACTGATTGTTTTTGCTTTGTTATTCTTCCTCTGGAGCAGGAATTCTGAGACAGCTTATTTTAAACTGCTAGCTTGTCACTGAGTAAACAAGCAACACTAATTGTGAATAGTGACAGACACGGATCGCCTGGAGGAATGCTTGGAGTTAATGAGAAAGTTTTTTAAATTTTTATAAATCTCACAATGAAACCAAAACAAGGAAGAATAATTTTAACTAAACGATGGGCTGCATGTATGGAAAAAATCCTTTGTTCAAATAGATGAGGCAAACAGGATTTTGCTTTCATTTACATGATCTGAGTAGTTCACCATCCCATAGCACTGTAACTAAAATGTTGTAAAATAGACTCTGATTGAAAGGAGAAAATTGTTAGCTCCTTTGCATGCTGCACCTAGAGGAGTTCTCACTACAATTGTAGACAACTAAGCTGGTAGAGAAACAAACAAACAGATATTGCTGATAGCTAGTTTACTTTTAAAGATAAAAACTTACACCGCTACCAAGTCAAAAACACTGACCTGTTCAGTGAGGAACCACTGAGTGATTGCTTTAAACAGCTCAGGACGGGTGAGAACCTTTGAGAAAGGAGTAGGAGAATTATTTGGGAGAGCTGAAGCCGACACAGCCTCCCTGTTTCTGAACAGCTGTCTGAAGTCAGTGAGTATTTCAAAAACAAACGTAATGAACAAAGATTAACTTTTAAAGCACAGGATTTTACCAGTATTTTCTTCCTTTGTGTAATTTGTTTGTATTATCTTAGCACCAAGGAAACATAACCCAGATGAGGATCCCAAAGCCTACACATGAACATTTGGGGAAGCAGATGGAGCAGACGAACATTTATCACTTCTTTAACAATTAATGCACTGCAGTGCTCTAGTCATTGGGGTTGCTCTGCAACTCCACAACAATCATCATATGATTACGTACTGATAGCATCTGATTTCTTATGTTCTGATAGGATCTGACCTGTGAGGTCACTCCACCTCAAGAGGAATAAACATAAATTACACCGTTGTGTTTCAGTTCATCCTTTCCAGTACAACTATGCAGAATGCTGAATTACACTGATTATACTGCTGCTTTAACTACATGCTCGCAGCGAAAGTGAAGCTGTTATTAACAGATGAACCTGTAGTTTACATAGTGTATAAAAATATTCTATTTTTATTAGATCGGAGTGGTGTTAAAAACATGCTGCCTGCGAATATGAGCTTGCAAAATAACAGATGTTGTTTCCATAATTTTGTTTTTCTAGGCATGGATTGAACTCTTATTTTCACCTTTTTATATTATTAATCAGGAAATCCAAAGCTTTTGAGCTACAAATGCTATAATGACCTGCTATTCCTCTACACCTCCCAGGTGATACACAGATATAGTACAACTATTTCATTTACATGATAGACGTGAACAACAGGTAAACAAATTAATGCATAGTCTAAAGCTAATTAAATCAGGACATCTGGGACAAGAGTTCATTAAGCCCCTTTGAATTCTGCTCATATTTGCATTGTACATATGAAATTAATTAATTATTTAATTAATGTGATATTTTTTCAGTATAGTCTATGTCATAGATCTAGAAAATTCAGTATTATGTGTATTTTTATTTTTATATTAATTTTTATTAAAGAAATCATGACAAAATACCTACTATTTCACTGTAGAGTAAATTTACTCAGGAAATACTTCTCTCTCTGTTGCACAAGGAGGATAGGTTTCCACAGTGTATATGTCCAGCCACCCACATTTTCCTTCTGCTGTCCAAGTCTTCAGATTCTATCTAAGGATACTGAAATAACAAGGGCAAATCTGGAGGTGATCCAAAACATGCTGTATAGAGAAGAAAGGAGAGGCAACTCTATGACAATTCTAATCCGATCTCTGTGTCCATATTGCTAATCTTCCTCTCAAACTCCTTCAAATTAAAGCCTGGAATTCTCACATCTGTGCTGATATGTAGATTAAGCTTCATTCTTAGAGGGCTTAGAGTCAACCCATCAGGAAAATGCCATTATCTACAGAATAAATATGGCATGTGACATAGGCATATACACATGCTTACACATACTTGGGCAAAACCTGTAACCCCTACAGTGGATGCTGTGGTTTTCTAGCGTGAGTCTCAAAGAATAGCCTTCCAAGGAGTTCTGAAAATGACTGATATTACAGCTCTCCAAATTTGATAACAATAAAAATCTACCAGATGTTGATATCGGTATCTTAAACATAAAAATATAATCTTAAACGTGAGAATAATAACCAGGGAAACGCACTCTCGCTTCTGTGTGTGACAACCAGGAAATTTCATCTTCTGGTTGGGTCTGACAGTAATTTTTAATAGGAAGCAAGGAAGATTTATATCTATCCAACCAAGCACACTGATTTTACCTCCAAAATAAATACAGTCCTCTTAGTAATGCTAACACTCCTGCACTTGATCTGTGTAGTATTTGCTTGCAATAATATCTTTTTAATACTAGAAATTAGACAGATACCCAAGGAACATCAGATGACCATGAACATCTAATTCTGTGCATGACGACCTGTGGTAGCACTTGGCAAGGGAAAATTATGGAAGTGAAAGGTCAGCAACCCCTAACGCAGGTCCCCAAAAGGGACCTGGAACTGGTCTGATTCAGCAGGACCAGCATTTGGTCTGAGTAATTATTGCATCAGAACACGGGTCGTGATACACTGCAAGGTTTCAGAAGGTTAACAAAGTTAAAATAAAAATAAAATACCTATTATTTCATGAAATGTTTTATTAAAAATGCTTTGCTTAGGAGCTCCATACAAGGAAATACTTGGTACTCAAGGCCTGACTAGAAATGAGAACTTGCATATGTGTCAGCAATCTGTTAATCTGGATGGGAAACGTCAGAGTGGGGATTGCTCACATGGTTCTCTGCCCCTCCAGAGCAAAGGCTAGAGGTTTCCTTTCTGCTGTGACTGCCACCGTGAAGGATGGTGGAACTAAATGACAACAGTTCAACTTCAAACAGATGTTCAAGCTTCATCAGCTCTGGCTGAAGAATCATTTTGCAAAGCTGGTGTTCTGTGTATTTTGTTTACCAGAGCTTTCATAGCTGAAGCTCTGTGCAAGTCTGGTGTGCATATTTACTCTGTCATTTTGTGATTTCATGCACTTGTTTGATAGTTGGAAAGCAGACAGATCACTTCACATCAAATCCACTGCAGTCCTTGAAACAGATGCACTTCAAATTACAATTCCTGTTTGGGAGTATACTGTCATGAACAATATTTAAGGGTTAAGGGTTAAGGGTTGGACCAGATGATCTTTGAGGTCCCTTCTGACCCAGATTTCCTGTAGCAGTGTTGACACAGTACTTCAAAAAATTGGCTTGCCTTCTTTTATATTTTTTTATATACATTTTTTTAAATGATTGCCCAACTACGCTTCATTCACCTTATTTACAGCAGGCAATGAATGTAAAACACAGTAGTGTGTAAGTACAGACTCGTTCAATAAAAAAGTAATCAGATGAATGAAACAATTAGGAAAGAATGTTCCAACAATCACAAATGAACAGTAAGAAGCCTGCCATTAAGCACAGCTATTCGAAGCACAGCTTTACTTTCTTCTTGCATGATTTTAGCACATCCACATTTAGGCAAAACAATTATGATAAATCTCACAAAAACAAATGAACAGCCGACTACGCTGCTAGTAAAATGAGAAGATCCTGAGCAAAAAGCTATTACAGGCTTCTTTCACAAATACCATCTTTCTTGAATATCATAGAATCATAGAATCATTAGGGATCAGAAGGGACCTAGAGAGATCATCTAGTCCAATCCCTCTGCCACAGCAGGATCACCNGAATATGATTCATTTCAGCCACTGTTTATTTAATCAGAACTATGCTGATGAAAGTACTGATGCATCCAAGCAAAGCAATAGAATTCAAGACTTAAAAAAATATTTACATTCAAATTTATATTTCAAAGAGCTGCTTTTTCCTCTCACTGGCCTTGAATTTGGAAACAGTTAGAAGTTTACTTCTCTACGTCTACGAAAAAGTAGTTTTGTAAACATGTGAATCCTTTCAGAACTGCAATCTTGCTGCAGAAGGACTTTTCCTTCCATGCACTGTTATTAGTTTAAATTATAGGTTCTCTAAGACATTTGTATATTGATGCTGACCTCAGTGAAAATAAGTCTTTAAACGTATGTTTAGGAAGTAAAATAAAAACAAGCTTAAAAAGAAAAATTGTACCTTTTTATTTAACCCCCTGCCAGGAATTTAGAATCATAGAATCATCAGGGATCAGCAAGGACCTCGAAAAATCATCTAGTCCAAACTTACTGTGGTACAACCCAGAGCTTTGCTCAGTCTACACAACCACAGATGTGTTTCAGTGTCTCCATTGTGCTGCTGTTTGAATCAGCTTCTTCTTGGCTTTAGTTTGTCCAGCGAAATGTTCTCCTTACAAAGGAGGAAAACATTGGTTAGCTTTGCAAGAGTATCTAGGCCAGAGTACAGAAGAGCTATTCCTATCGACATAGTATCTACAGATAGTGAATTGCAGTGCTGGACTCAACACCAGCACAGATTTACCTCTGTTGTGGGACACAGACTAAGACCATTTAACAACCAAGTGCCTCATATTCTCTTCATCCCTCATTTCTATAAAGGCAGAGAGAGGAGTGAAGGGTGCCACAGCTCATACTTCATCCAAAGCAACTGGCAAGGGTTGTTTATCATGGATGCGACAAATATGTTTTTATTGTAAGCATATGTTAGAATCTTCAGAGGATCCTGTAACGATTACAGTGCTTGCCTGTTTTGCAGGATGTAGTAGCTGGCATATGTCTGTGTAACATGAAAAATCAAACACCAGACCATGTCCTTCTTTTATTTCACCTGCTAGTCATACAGGTGCAAACGGCAAAAGATATTAAAATCTATCAATATTCTAGTGCTTTATTCTCTTACCTTGCATAAATCATGACCCAAGCACATCTTCTATTAGATCATTCAGGCTTTGTTGTTCTGAACCTTATATTGCAATAGAGATAAATTTCTAAGAATTAAAAAAATACCCAGAAATCTGCAGGTTTAACTCTTAATTTCCATTTTCATTGCATCCATATAGTAGCCTATATTTCATTTTCTGGCTTTGGAAGGTTTGCAGACACTATTTATGGTTACAGTGATTGAGTCTCCTTTACTAAGCATCTGTAGCTATTCTGTTCCATCATGGTTTTCAGCCATCATAAGACAAGTTAAAAATGAGACTCCTGCTGAGCAAATCCATTTGTCGTTGAGGGAAAAGAATGTTAATCTATAATATTCAAAATGCTTCCACATACCCTGAAAAATATGTTAGCCACTCTGTATTGGGTCTGGAGATTTAGGATCTCAATACACTCCTAATTTCTGTCAATTCAGAAAGCAAAAAAAACTTCACTTGGACTCTGTACATCACTTTTAACAACTACCTTTAGGCAAAATATAGCTAAAAATTTAAGAGCAAAGCGCTCAAGGCCATTTTTTGCCCAAGAGTTATACGCTGCTTTAATGATTTTGTTCCTCCAGAGAGAACTGAACAACCCAATTAGGTCATTGAAGAAGGAGAATGACCACTTGCATAAAAGCCAAGACCTTCTTCCCACTTAATCACAGCTCAGACAGTTTGCTACTTTACAAGCACATTTTAAGTTAATTAATCCTTTAATTTTCCTGCTAATCACTCATTAAACTGTTCCTGATAATAATAATTTATGAGGTTTGTTATATAACTCACCTTGAATGATTCCAAGAAGTGAAACTCACATAAGATTTCATGCTGCAGTGACCACTGATAGAAATGTGTAACATCTGGACTGTCTTTGATGCTCACTACTTAATTCTTTGAACAGGCTACTAACATAAGGCTGATATGCCTGCGAGCAAGCTCCACATCTGTAATTGATGTCCTGCTGTCTCCTGCAATACCCTTCTGTACCCCTAAGATATTAAGATGAATGCTGCAATCATCTGATGGGAAAAAATACAAATGAGAGTCTGTAATTTCTTCAGCACCAAGCAAGCTGTTACTAGCATTGTGTACTAGCCCAGTCTGGCAAACTGCAGAACTGTTTAGTTCAAACAGTGTTACATGTAGGTAGGAAAGAGGGCCAGTTATCACAGTATCACAGTGATGATGAAGCTGGAAAAGACCTTAAAGATCATGCAGTCCAACCTAAAACCAACCAAGTAAACCTAAACATCTGATATCTAGATGATAAGTTGGGATGGCAGCCTGAAGGATAGCACAGAGGTTAGGAAATTGAGAATTAAGAACTTTTCCCAACTCTCTAGTTTTATGTTGTGTGGAAAACTGGGTGCTTTCCATACAAGTTTCTGGCAGTAGTAATAACTTTATACTTTCCAATAACAATGTAAACCGTAACCTAACTTCTCTTCAAAGGGTCCAAGTGCTTAGCCTTCCATCAGTCTAAATTTGATCCTGTGGTGACAGGACAGATTTGCACTTGCAGTTTTCTCAGAGTATGGATACAGAAAACTGTGGCATAAAATTAACCTGTCACTACAGGTATGGCTTGCAGCTCAGGTTTCTCTTCATCATTTAGATTTCCTAGAAAAAAAACTCATCTGGTTTATTGAATTAATATTCAACACTCGTTTTCATACAAAGGTACTATTGTAGGAGTCATGTGAAATAAAGGTTTTTGAATTGACTTTTCATGGAAATCACTCAGTGTGTAGTATGTATCCCATTCTTCCCCTGTGGGTACATCAGAAAACCTCTACAGGTCTTCTGCTGTGCTTGACCAAGTAGTAAAATACAGAAAGCAAAAGCAGAATCACAGAATCATTAGGGATCAGAAGGGGCCTCAAAAGATCATCCAGTCCAATCTCCCTGCCACAGCACGATCACC
>VZRI01000430.1:0-33892 GCA_013397515.1 Upupa epops
AATGCCTCCAGAGAAGGAGACTTGTCCCATGCACAGCCCAGTCTGTGGTGTACTTCATCGGATGGACCAAACACCCCCGTGAAGAGGAAGTGGGTGCAATTACATGAGTAATGTGTGCTAGAATGAGCTGGCTCAGGCAATTTGTAAAGGATAGAAAGAGCCAACAGTAAGACAACAGCTTTGAGCCTGTTGCTTACTGCTCAGTCCTGATCCTCTACAGGAGGCCTATAGGGTGCCTTCAAAAGATGAATCTCCAGGCTAACATTCATAATTCTTCTTGCTGCTGAAAGAGTGATCAGATTTTGGAACGGGCTGCCCACGGAGGTGGTTGGGTCACCATCTCTGGAGGTGTTCAAGGTTAGGCTGGATGAAGTGCTGAGTGGCATGAGCTAGATGTCAGATGTTAGGGTTACTGGGTTGTTTTTCGGTTGGACTGGATGATCTTTAAGGTCTTTTGCAGCCTCATCATTACTGTGAGACTGTGAAAAGAAAGGGCTCAATCAAAACACTGGTTTAATGGCCTACCCAGTTTGCCAGGTAGCCCATTCCTTTAATATTGATGCTAGGACCTATTTCTGCCCCTTCTTGCCAAGCTAACAGCTTCTCAGTTTTGCTAACTCGCCCTTTCTCTCAAGTTATCTAACTGATGGGCACACTTGTATTTTCCACTCCGAACAGCTGCATCTCTCTGTCTTTTTGTCACTTTTCAGATCTGTTGAATACCCCAGCACTCCGGCAGCCAAAAGCTCGCCTTTCAGCTCTCCTCTGTGTTGTACCAACAGGAGATAGTTATTATTCCACGCACTCTTTTATGCTGAAGATGAAGTATTTGTTAATGAAATAGACAAGTAGCAGCTAAAAATAGCTGAGGGGCCCTATCATCACAGGGCTGAGCCGGAACATTTGGATGCTGTTTCTCTGAATGAATAAAGAAATCATTAAGTTCTGCAGGGTTTGACTGGTTTGCTGTGATTCCTTGCTTACTTGACCTAATCAGAGTGCCTGGTGGCTAACAGTGTCTGCTGAAGCAGTGAGGGAAACAGCTGAAACCTTCACTGCCTAACAGTATTGTATCCTCTGTAGGGGCTTCCAGTTTTACAGGCCTGGAGGGGAAGTTCCAGCACTTGGAAAATGGTTCAGTGGGATCTCTGCAGGCAACAACTTAATGATCTTAATGGTCTACGAAAAATGATGAGTGTACATTTGAGCTGTATGAGGCTTATCCAAAAGAAACTGATGACGAGATACTATGTGAAGACAGTGTAGCAGAGATAATGTCCGTTGGGCATAGCACGATGTTTGAACTTGACCAGGTAAGTAAGGCTGTAAAATCAGCGCTCCTCAGGTTGCAGCCAAGCATGAGCAGTATTTATAGGCTGTTTGGGTAGCGTTAGATCAAACCAAGCTGAAAGGTGTTTTTCAGCTGGTTACTGGACATCAGTTTGTCCCAGGGGAAATTTCAGGTGAGCAAAGTGAATCATTTCTGTGGGTTCCAGTCACAGTGTTTTCTCTCATAAGGTACTGGAAGACGGCGATGACTCTACACAGATGCTAGCTGGAACTGACTTTATTACATTGCTGTCGAGAGAATAAAAAAGGCTGAGAATGTTAAAGTTGCTCATCTGCCTCTCTTGTTAAAACTGGCACTAAGCCGTTAACCTGGGTTGTGGTAGCTGGTCTAACTCAGCAGGTCCAGCTCTCTCTACTTGTTTGATTTGCAGATTATGTTTATTGCTGTATGTAAATTTGCTGCTCTGATCTGTAAGTTGTAAAGTAAGGGAGTTCTTTCAACAGGATTCCTAATTTTCACTGGTACTGCTCTTGTGGTGCCAACCAAAGCCGTTCTTGGATGGAGAGTAAAATACAGCAAAAGGCTACTGGGTAAAGACAACAAGAATTTAATAAAGCAGCAAAAAAACCCTCGAGGAACTCATTCTTTGTCCATTCAGGTAATTCAGGCTGAGAGGTGGGGCTGTTCAGCCCGGAGGAGACTCCAGGTGGGTCTTAGAATGGCCTTCCAGTTACCTGAAGGGGGCTACAGAAAAGCTGGGGAGGGGCTGTTTCCAAGGGCTTGGAGTGATCAGAGCAGGGGGAATGGTTTGCAGCTGGAAGAGGGGAGGTTTAGACTGGAAGTCAGGAGGAAGTTTTTCATGATGAGGGTGCTGAGACCCTGGCCCAGGTTGCCCAGGGAGGTTGTGGCTGCCCCCTCCCTGGCAGTGTTCAAGGCCAGATTGGCTGGGGCCTTGAGCACCCTGGTCTAGTGGGGGGTGTCCCTGCTCATGGCAAGGGGGTTGGAACTGGGTGGTCTTTAAGGTCCCTTCCAACCTGAACCCTTCTATGAATCTATGAGTAATTCCCACCGTGTCACTTCTTACAACATACAACTCGCATTCCAGATTATTCAGGGGGACTGGACTAGATGATCTTTCGAGGTCCCTTCCAATCCCTGATGATTCTATGATTGTATTCCACCTCCAAGCTTAAATCTCCTCGAGATCACTGGGTCTCCCCATCCATCCACATTACGTATCAAGCAGTCCCTTGGGCAAAACCCATCCCATGAATGGGTTTGCCTTTTCCCATGGGAGGGACTTAAGGCTCTTTAGGACCACTTGTCCTCCAGTAGAATTATAATTTAAGGTCTCAAGCAAAGTGTTTTGAGGGGCTATTCCCACTTGGTTTACTTTTCCTTACCATTACTTTGTTAGTCTTAATTTTAAATGGGACTTAAAACAGGACCAAGGGGATTGGTAATAGCTTGTCTCATTTATCTTACATTTGAAACGTATTGAAAAATGGTTATTGGGAAAATGAGGAAATTTTCCTTTTGGATTAGTCCAGCATCTCTGCCTGTAATTTGCACTGTCTTTTGTAAACAATTTCCACGGCAGCTTAAACTGACTAGCTTTGCATATTTATAAATGAAATTTGTTGAGCATGAGTGATCCCAATTAACTCCCATCCTTTCCTGCTTTACCCCCAGGTGAATTGCAGATGCCTTCCCCGGTCACATGGTAGCATTCACAGTGCAGAAGAGAATAAAGGCAGTCCAGTGGAAATGCCTTCTGGATGGAGGAAATCCCACCACAGTGACCTGCTGTCCTTCTTGAACTGAGGGGCCAGAACTGGACACAATACTGCAGATGCAGTCTCACCCAAGCAGAGGGAAGAGAACCTCTTGATCTACTAACTTCATCCTTTCTCATCCCCCCCAGGATGCTATTTGCCTTCTTGGCCACAAGGGCCCAGTGCTGGCTCATGGTCACCCTGCTGTGCACCAGGACCCCCAGGTCCCTTTCTCCTCCACTGCTCTCCAACAGGTCAGTCCCCAACCTATCCTGGTCCCTGGGGTGGTTCTTGCCCAGATGCCAGACTCTACACTGCCCAGGTCCCGCAGAATGGCAGCCCAGTCCTCTGCTGTGTCAGCCAATCCTCCCAGCTCTGTGTCATCAGCAACCTTATTTGTGAAATCCACCAATAATAAATCTGTGTGGAGCTCGGGGCACTTTTTAAAGCAATGAGAAATGGGTCTCAGCTAAATAAAAGGGAGGCTGCTTGAAATTAAAATACACAGTAGAAGCAGGCTTGCTTATTTCAGTTGTTTTCTAAATTGTAAATAGGCTTGGGTTTGCTCTTTCTTCTTCGCTTCCCTGTGAAAAGAATTTGCAAGTCTAGGCAGGTCTACTTAGCAGCAAGAGTTCAATCATGCTTGTAATGATAGCTCTAACCATAATTCATGAGCTATCATGTATTCAGGTAAGAGTCATGCAATGAGGAACTGCACTGAAAAGAAGCAAAACCAGACTAAATGGAGAGTGGCACGACAGAGGCTGAAGAGAAGGAGAGCCTTGGGGTCATTGCCCTTCTATTCATTGTGTTAGAGGACACCCACATGCAGCTTCGGGAGAAGATGCATGTGGGAAGAGCAGAGGAACCAAAACAGCTGAAGTGAGGGACCTTCAAACTCACAGAACACTTGTTTCTGTGTGGTTACTGCCTGCTTGTGCCAATCCTACTTCTTCATCCTGGCCCTGGACACTTCCTTGGGTATTTATGAACAGAGAGCTAACTTACAGGCTGCAAACACTGTTCTGCACTGCTTTCACCTTTCTCTCACGTGTGTTTTAGGTTATCAACTATCTGAAGTCGTGACTGTGTCCAGTGTTCAGAAGACATCCTCTTACTCCTACCTGGACAAGAGGCATGGTGGATAATTAGGAACACGTGCAGAGGTGTTCCAATAGCTCCTAAAGCTTAGGCGCTTTGAAAGACGGCTGTAGTTTGGGCACTGAACATCAGGTACATAATGCAAATTCATGAGTTTATTGAATGCACAAGTATTCACAGTCTTGAGGAAGACTCGGTCAGCTGCCTTCATCTGTTTGAGACAGTAACTCCGTGTAGCTCCCTTCATACTGTTCCTTGAGACAATAACACCTGGAGCTACTTTGCTTTCACACTGCTAGCACTATAGCGAGGTATAGCTGGGGACTCAGCAGTGGAAATACATTCTAATGCCTGCAGAGTCTTCTTTCTGTTCCTCATTCATTACTGATGACAGGGGAAATGATGCTGTAGTCTTGCAGACTCTTCTTTGTGCTATCTGCTTGGTCCATTGCTTTTCCTGCTGGAATTCCTTTAAGCTTTTTAAATATTGTTCTTACGAGCAGAGAGAACAAATCTTAGGAGTGACAGGAGGAGCAGAATGTTCCACACCTGACCACATTTTTGGTGTTTAGTTAGTTTAGCTAATGCTGTGCTTTTAGAAGGGTTTATGCTTTCTCAAGTTTAATCATTTTCTTTAGCATCTTAAATAAACACAGAGTCGTAGAAAGGTGGAAGGCACCTTAAAATCATCCAGTTCCAACCCCCTGCCATGAGCAGGCTCACCTCCCACCAGATCAGATTGCCCAGAGCCCCATCCAATCTGCCCTTGAACACTTCCAGGGATGGCGCTTTCTCTTCTGTGGACAAGCTGTTCCAGTGTCTTGCTATCCTCACACTCCACAACTTCCTCCTAATTTCCAAACTAAATCTCTCATCTTTCAATTTCAAACCTGTACCTCTTGTCCTCTCACCTCCTCCCCTTAGAAAAAGCCCCTTCCCAGCTTTCCTGTAGCCCCCTTCTAGTACTGGAAGGCTGCTATGAGGTCTTCCAGGAGCCTTCTCTTCCTCAGGTCAAACCACCCCAACCCGCTCAGCCTGTCTTCATAAGGGAGGTGCTCCAGCCCTCGGATCATTTCACAGCCTCTTCTGGACCCACTCCAACAGATCCACATCCTTCTNTGCGGGACCCACTCCAACAGATCGACATCTTTCTTGTGGTGGTGGATCAAGAGCGGGATGCAGGACTCAATATCTCTGATATTGATATGGAACCTCCTGTGTTCCAGCTTGCACCCATTGCCCCTTGTCATGTCCCCAGATGACACTGAGAAGAGCCTGGCTCCATCCTCCTGACACCCACCCCTCACATATTTATAGACAGGAATGAGGTCCCCTCTCAGCCTCCTCTTCTCCAAGCTCAAGAGACCCAGCTCCCTCAGCCTTTCCTCATCAGGGAGATGATCTTCCTTCATCATCTTTGTTGCTCTACGCTGAAGATCCCCCGGCAGCGCTGTGTCCTTCTGGCACTGAGGGGCCCAGAACTGGACTTGGAACAGGTTGAGATTTGTAGATTCCTAGCAGCTGTGGGAAAAAGTAAAGCTTAATGGCCTGGTAAAAGTTTACATTGTCAGTATTCAAAACTGCTCTGCTCTTTGTCATCCTTAGTCGTTTAAACTACTTCTCATGGAAGAAGCCCTTTCTAATTGAACAGGGATCCATACAGATAATGGGATTTGCCTTCATGGGAGAGTTCACAGACCAGTTTCACCGATGCCTGTGAAAGTTTACTGGAACACTGCTATTAAGTAGATCAATACGCACTCTTCATTAATACAATGCGCACCTCTACAGCAACTGTTTGCCTGTGGGAGTATTGATTTGTGCCTGCTCTACCCCTCATCTTTTCTGCTTTTCCCTATGATAGGAATAATTATGCCTCTCACTTAGTCCATTGCTTTGTAGTTAGAAAAACACAGTGAAAGAGAGATGGTTTGGTGGGTACAAGACACCTGCTGTCACCCTAATGCATTTGGTCAGGGATCCCCTGCAGTACTGCTGCTTACAGACATGACTCTCAGTCCCTGAGAAAACCAGTGCTGAAAACCCTTCTGCAACTTTATAATTCAAATATATTCATTAAAAGACAAAACGTTAGCTTGCAGTCTGAGCATCTGATATTGAAGGTAAAGCTGTCATGGCTGTGTGGTGGCAAACACCCACTGCTGAGGAGAACGGGCAGGTTCTATGTGTTCTGTTTAGTTACAGGTGCCATGTAGCTCTCTTTTCCATTTACCACTTTGTTTCCTCGGTGCAGTCAGACTACCCTCAGTGTGTCTGCACGTGGAGGGAGAAGGGGGAAACAGATTTAATGATAGTGTCAAAGAATATCAAGGTCTTTATGGAAGAAAAGAAATAGAGCCCATGCTTGGGATATATACACACATATATATATATATAGGGATATGTATGGGGATGTAATCCCTATAAATGGGGATATAATCCTTGTGTAATCTCACACTGTATCTAGATTTAAATTTCCAAAGTGAATTGTAAAAATTAAAGAAATTTGGGGTTAATTTTTATTTTGTAAAGCTGTACTAGCTCTGCCATGCTGACAATTGCTAGCTGAACAGGAATAGTTAAGGGTGAGTAGATATGAATCTGTCTGGTAGAGGGAGAGATCTGCTTATAGAAAGCACCACAGCACAGCCTGTCTCTTCCAGCAAAACCAGGTTCAACTGAACTGGATGTACCTGCCAAAAGCTGTCAGAGAGGAAGGTGCAAGGAAAGGGAATGTGCTCTGCTGGAGCTTCCTTTGGCTCAGTGTGATATATCACTTTTGACAAGCCTCTTTGAAATGGGCTGGTTTGGGGCATGTTCTCAGGGAGGAAGCAGATTTACAGGTGCTCCTCAGAGGGAAAACAACGTGGGCCCACTTGGAAAAAAAAGTGGAGGAAGGCAGCAAATCCTGTGACCTGAGGGATGTATTCTGTACAGACATACGGAGCCTACGACCTGGCGCGCTCTGAGGATCGCTTCTGCAGGCACAATGCTCCGTGCAGCTGTAAGCAAAGCCATGAGAAAAGCAGGACTGCTGGTGACAGGAATATTTGTGGTTGGTTTGTTTATCATTGCATTATTTACATTTTAAGATTTGGGGGGGTTTTGTTTGCATCTGAACTGTGCTAGGATGTATGTTGCTGCATTTGCTCTTTCTTATCTGAACAACGTGGCTGATACAGCCTGGCAGACAGGCTTAGAGCCACCTTAATGAGAGAGGATAAGAATGATGCTCATCCGTCCTTCTATGTGCAACAATAGAAAGTTAGGGCACCCCTTTCATTTCAGGGCTGCGGAAGAATGAGGACTTTATGAAGTTGCTTGCTTTATATCTCTGTGCTTTAAATATTGAAAATCTATTGGAAGCATTTAATCCTATTTCTTCTCAGCCTGAGGATTTGAGTGTGCTTTTGTTTTCTCTAAAACAAATTGGACTCCTTCTGCTATTTGTAGCATGGCAGATATGTTTTTCCCTGGTGGCAAAGGTCTTGAAAGTGTTTTAAAGGAGAACAAAGCAGTTTGCAGCTAAAGTAGTTCTGTTCTGAAGAAGAAACCTATCTGGCAGTTGGATGTCTATGGGAGAATTATTCTAATTTTTTAGTATGAAGAACACTCACAAGAGTTTTATCGTCACTGCTGCTGTGAGGCAGACTGATAGAATCATTACGGATCAGAAGGGCCCTTCAAAGATCATCCAGTCTAATCCCCCTGCCACAGCAGCATCACCTAGACCAAGTCGCACAGGAACACAGCCGGGTGGGTCTTGAACTTCACCAGAGAAGGAGACTCCACAACCCCCTTGGACAGCCTGTTCCAATGCTCCTTCTGATATTGATATGGAACCTCCTCTGTTCCAGCTGGCACTCATTGCCCCTTGTCCTATCACCAGATGACCTTGAGAAGAGCCTGGCTCCATCCTCCTGACACCCACCCCTCACATAGTTATAGACATGAATGAGGTCCCCCCTCAGCCTCCTTTTCTGCAAGCTCAAGAGACCCAGCTCCCTCAACGTTTCCTCACAACCCACTCATCTGATTTGGGTGATGTTTTCATCTCTTTTCTTGACATACTTGGATATATTCAAATCATAGAAATTCTACTTTACCTGACTTGAAAATTTGGTTACATGGATACTAGCAGTTAAGTCACTACATGGAGACTCCTCTTAAGATCTGATCTTGTTACTATTTAATAATGAATGTGAGTAACTCAGCCCTGCCTGATCAGAATCTTGGCAAAATGTTTGATTCCTGTCATTTCAAGGGTCATGGATAATTACATTTACATAATTAATGTGATTTACTTTTAATAGTGCTTACACTGAACACTGTCAATAATGGAACGACTACACTGCATGACATAAGAAAATTAATAGACGTCTGACTCATTCATCTAATGATTCAAAATTGTTTAGGAGGCGGCTGGGTGTCCTCCCATCACAGTCCAGTCAAAACACACGTGAACTGGCATGTGCAGTTCCTAGCTGAAGTATACTTCATAGTGAAATATCAATATCAGCAGGAACTTCTTCCCAGGGAGGGTCCCAGAGCACTGGCACAGGCTGCCCAGGGGGGTTGACAACTTTCCCAGCAAAACAACTCAGGCATGTGGATTGTCTTTGCTCCATTCTGGCAGAAGACAGTGGTCACCTGTGTTATGCTATGGGACAACCACTTGGGAAATAGGGTGTAAGAATGTTACCCACCTTGACTATGGGTTGTATGTACCCCAATTTGATGCGTGTGAGCTGAAAGTAGCTGAACGTAGTGTGAAGGACATTCATAGACAAAGTAGTTTGGCAGGCAAGACAAGGAAATAGATGTTTCACATATTTAACTACAGTTTCAAGAATGAAGAGCTCGGTGTTGGCAGGACCCATGGAGCTGAGATTTTAGAAGTAATCAAAAAAACCACTAATGGGGGGTTTTTTTGCTTGTTTTAGTTTGTTTTTTCTTTGCTTTTTGTCTTTTTACTGGTGAAACAGATGCTCGAGGAATCTTTATGCATCCTGAGTCTAACAGCTGCTGCAGTTTGGCTCTAGCTCTGAAGAGACAGAGTTTGCAATTAGTTGTCCTAATTCAGACTTAGGAAATCGTGGGTCTGTGTTCCTTTGTGATGGTGCCCAGTGCTGGTGGCTAGACTGGTCACCATGAAACCCCCACAAACCTAACAGACCCAACCATTTGTGGAATGGCTATCAACATGGTTTGCCTTGCAATGCCGTTTCCAATAGGTAGTTTCAGAAAGAAATACTGTGTTTATTGCTCTCAAGTCCGTGAATTCTTTGCATGGTGTCAGGGACCGCACGCAGAAAGGAGTCCCAATTTATAAAGCTTAAGTATGTCTGTATTTCAGAGGAGATTCTTATCCGTGTTATAGACTCATAAATGAATTACACTTCAAATAAAAATGAGGCATGAGCATCATTGGTTATAAACGAGGCCTCGAAATATGCAGATAATGTTTCATACACAACAACACATTAGGGTGACACACCGTATTTAACAGCCCTATCATCTCTAATAGTGCTGGAGATTAATGAAAAGGAATAGTGCTTGGATTTATTTTTCTTCCTTTACAAAGGAACTGCTTTTCTAATCTCTCTTGCTCCTGTTTGATACTGGAAGGTCGGGCAGTTTTTATGACACCTGATCTAATAAAAGAGACTGTATTTCACAGGCATGTTATTTTAAAATAAAGTGAGGGATTGCCATTAGGCATTTTGGAGGGTGAGGAGGGTCAGCAGTAACTGCTAGATGTGCCAGTATGTGTAGTTATATGTGGCAGTGTTTCTCAGGACACTGGAGTTTTCTTTCCTATGTTTAGCTCTAGACAGTGCCACAGACTGACGTTTAGTTCAGAGAATCATAGAATCCTTAGGCATCAGAAGGGACCTCAAAAGATCATCCATTCCAATCCCCCTGCTACAGCAGGATCACCTAGACCAAATCACACTGGAACACAGCGGGTCTGGAACGTCTCCAGAGAANGGAGTAGACCGAGAGAAGAACCTCTCTCGATCTGCTAACCACCCCCCTTCTGATGCACCTTGGCCCTCTTGGTCAACATACTGGGGCTGAGTGGCATAAACTTCATCAACTCCAGCATGTATTTAGGTGCAGGGCTGTGGCACGGCTCAGGTGGTTCCTGGTAACAGCAGTAAGAGCATCTGGTTGCCTTCTCTCGACTCCAAATGATGGGATAATTATTGAGTGAAACCTCCAGTTTGAATTTGAAAGCCTTGTTTCAAAAGACTGGGATGGTATTTTGCAATGGGCTTGGGGAAAGAAAAAAGTCTCTGATCAGACTTTGGAAGGTCTCTGATTAGACTTTGGAAGGTCTCTAATCAGACTTTGTTTCTAAAGGGTCTGTTTTTGTGAAACAGTGCCATTGTAAGAGGAAAGCAGTGTCAGGAGCATAGCAGTGCTAGGAGTTAATCAGATCGCTGCTCTTCTTCTGCCTGTGGAACAAATGTGCTGGGGCAGAAGTGTGATTCAAATGTGAGGACAGTGGTGACACATGTTTCACAGAATCATCAGGGCGGAAGGGACCTTGAGAGATCATCTCCAGTCCAATCCCCCTGCCACAGCAGCATCACCCAGACCAAGTCCAGGCAGGTTTCAAACGTTTCCAGAGAAGGAGGCTCCACAACCCCCCTGGGCAGCCCCTCCAGTGCCCTGTTCTCCTTCTTGTGCTGAGTATGGACAACCGCTCTTCAAGTTTTAAAACAAAGAACAACAACAAATTTTCGTTGGTTGCAGAAAACCTGAACAAACACTAAAGTTTTGGGCAGCATCCTAAGTGAGGAAGAGAAGCAAAGCATCTAGAATGTTATAAAGTTGTATTTACTTCTGCACACGAGATATTTTTATGAGAGACAGCCCATTTATATCCATTAAGTTCTTCACGCAGACTGCTGACACAACAGGAACAATGTGATTTTTACATACTTTTACTTCCTCCACTTTAATGATGAGGAATTGCAAGATGGCTGCATCGCTGAAGTAATTCTTCAGCCAGGGGTAAGGCTCAAATAGCCAGCAACCCTAATGAGGAAAAATGGAAGGGCATCACCACTTAATTCATCTCATTATTGGCTCTGAAAATGGAGATAAATGAGAGAGAGAAAAAAAAAGGAGAGAGACAGACATGCATTTCATATCCGAGCGGTTATCATGTTGAAGCAGGAAGCACATTTGAGTTGAGCTGTGCGTGTGAATCCTGGAGAGCCATTACTCGCTGGCAGGGACGTTGTTACAGCAGCCACGCCGGCTCCGCTCGGGCACCACCAGCAATGCCATTGCTCTAATTGCACTCGGTCTCTCTTGCTTAAAGTTATGTCAGATATTCTACCTAGAATTCAAGTCCACTTGCAAGGTCTGCTGTTCCAAGTTGCATGCCAGGGTCCTTTCCTTCCAGCAATCTGTGGGCAAGTTCTGTGGCAACTGTTTCACGCAGGAGCTGAAAGCTGTGTGCCTAAACCAGGCAACAGTACCTCACTCCTGCACACACAGAGGCCTCGTTTACTGTGCTCTGCTGAAAGAAGGAAGCATCACAGCCCCACATCTGAGTGGTCATCCTCTGTCTGCGTGTTCCTCTAAATATAGAGTAGGCAGAACGAATGTATTTACTGTTCTGGTGTGAAATGTATAGATATCACCATTGCCTCTGCAGCACAGAGAGGTGCTTCTCAGGAGGAGATGCACAGGCATTGACTCCTGTGTTGAGCTGGGCTAGGTTATGGTAAAGGCCCTAAAATGGTGAATTTTCAGGAAAACAGAAAATCCCCCACTGTCCAGCTGCAGGCTGGAGCTGGTTAGAAGCCCCCAGAGCCTGGGTGAGCCAGCACTGAACAGAGCTGGCTGTGGCAGGGGTACACACCTAAACTGAGGGGAACACAGCCCATGGGAACTTCCCTCCCCTGTTGGATAGTGATGAGGGAAGTACTGTGATTTTTCCCCTGAAGGCAGGTGACAGAGCTGGGACTCTTCTATGATTCTAAGTTGCATTAACAGTGTCCTTCGCATTCATCACTTGTAACAGGGAATGGCCACAGAGCAGCTCAAGAAGTCTGTGTTTATGGACAACATATCTTTGCAATCCCATGATCACTGCCTCCTGAACGTGATTTCTTTCTTCTGTTTTATCAGCCAGCATGAGTAACAGTGATCATTAAGGAGTAACTTTTGGCGTTATGAAAGCCTTTTTCAGTTCTGATTTTATCAAATTAGCGCCTAGCTCTGCCTGTGCCTCCTGCTGATGTATTTCACTGCATCTTTACAACATCCCACCCCTTCCTCTGGGGGGTTTTTTGGACTGAGCATTAGTCATCACATGAATCAGTTGCAACTGAAAAATCTTATCCTTCAAGAAAAATTTCATCTACCTAGATGAAATTTGATGCATTCCACTCAGTCCCATTAAATACTTAAAACAATTTCTACAATACAGTTAGAAAAGAAATAGGGAAAAAATAGAAAAGAATAGAAAAGAGATAGAAAAAACATGACATTTGATGACTAAGTTGAAACACAAGAGATGAAAGTGAGAAACAAGGAAAAAAACAAAGTACTATATCTAGGGGTATTTTCCCCCACTCTGTCTCACCTTTTCTCTGTCTTTTATTTGCACTCCTTTCCTCAGAGCAAAACAAAGGTCTTGTGCTCTTTGCTGTGGTTTCCATCCTTGTTTCTGCATCGGTCTTGTTTTGCAGAGTCTCAGCTTAGTTCTGAACTTTTTGTGTACAGCTAAATCGAGTGTAGGGGTTTCTTTTATGACCAGGTCACACTCTGTTTTATCACAGAATCACAGAATCATCAGGGATCAGAAGGGACCTCAGAAGATCATCCAGTCCAATCCCCCTGCTGCCACAGCAGGATCACCTGGACCATGTCATAGAATCATGAGGGATCGGAAAGGACCTTGAAAGATCATCCAGTCCAATCCCCCTGCCACAGCAGGATCTCCCAGACCAAGTCCAGGTGAGTTTCAAACATCTCCAGAACAGGAGACTCCCCAAATTTTCTTACCATTCTCCTATATGGATCTTGCATCTTCCTTTAAAAGGTTGTTTGCTCTGCTGTGGAGGTCTTCTTCACGTGATTGATCTTCTCTTAAATTACTATTATCCAGAATTTCTGTGTTATCAGCTTTGAAGAAAACAGAGATCTCCTATTGCTGAAGTTTTTTGTTTCTCTTATAAAATCAAGAATTTCTGTTAGGGAAAGTAATGAAGTCATTAGCCAGGATGGGTTACTTGCAGAGCAATATCCTTGTGAAGGATGGGAAACCAAGAGATTATTTGAATGCTTTTTAGAGTTAATAAGCTTGAAGAATGCTCAGATCCCAGAAAGCTTTTAAGTAAATGTGTTGTCTGCCTGAAAAATAATGTTAATTCTCTTACCCACTGTCTTAGTTCTTCCCCCACTAATTTCTTTTGTTCTTTTATCACCGGGGCAACTGAACATGGGCTTGTTGGAAATAATGATGTATGGAATCACATCTTGTCACTGTGACTTCCAGGAAAGCAGTAAATATTCATGACAGGTGGAAAATGAATAAGTCATTCCTTAAGGGCAGCCTTTGGTTGTCTGAAGGCATCAACTAAAACTCTGCTCTCAGAAGAACAAATATTTTCCCTGGATGCCAATAGAGACATGCCCAGTGACTTCAAGAAGGCTGTTTTTTGGACCATTGTGCATGGTTGCTGCCCCAGAAGTTCCTGAGATTTATGGGTTCTGCCAGGAGCACTTTTTAAAATTAAAAAAGTGAAAGGACTTGAGATATTAATTTATCAAACAGCATGTTTTTCATACTCCATCAAGAAATATGACAAGAAACTTATTATCCTTGAGAAGATGCCATTTAGTGAGAGCACTGTCAGGATTTTCCTATTTGGATGTAAAGATTCCTTAAAGACAAACTGGTTGGATGACAGGCTCCTTTCAGAACTAAACAAAGGCTCAATGTTTAACCATAAACATTAATCATCAACTATAAACCATCTTTAATGTAAGTACTGTGAACGTAAGAAGTCTTACACTGAATTCTATTGAAACTCTTTACAGTGAAGTAGCTAAGAGCCATGAGCATCCCCACAATAATCCTGTTCCATTTCCACTATATATGAGCTTAAATATATATGAGTTTGATAATTGTTTGTAGATTTAAAACTCATTACATCTGACAGTGCACAAATCAGCTCCTACAGATTATTCAAATGCTGTTTCTAGGATCAAGCTCTGTCTTCTGAGACAAAATGTGGTGCTGTTGGCTCACTGTAGTGATGTCAGGTCACAGGCTGGACTTGACGATCTCAGAGGTCTTTTCCAGCATCAATAATTCAGTGAAAGTCGGGATGCTCACACGCTTGGTGTGTCTCTTCTGGAAACACACTGATATATTCTAGTGTTTCCCTATTTCTTTTCTAACTGTATTGTAGAAATTGTTTTAAGTATTTAATGGGACTGAGTGGAATGCATCAACACATTAAAAATCATAGAATCATGGGGGATCGGAAGATCATCCAGTCCAATCCCCCTGCCACAGCAGGATCCCCTAGACCAAGTTTCACAGGAACAGTCCAGGTGGGTCTGGAACGTCTCCAGAGAAAGAGACACCACAAATCCCCTGGGCAGCCTGGTCCAGTGCTCTGGTGCCCTCCCTGGGGAGAAGTTTTTTCTGATATTTATAGAGAACCTCCTCTGTTCCAGCTGGCACTCATTGTCCCTTGATCACCAGATAACCTCGAGAAGAACCTGTCTCTATCCTCCTGACACCCACTCCTCACATATTTATAGAGAGCTCCAGCTCCCTCAGCCTTTCCTCATCAGGGAGCTGTTCTACTCCCTTCATCATCTTCCTTGCTCTACGCTGGACACCCTCCAGCAGCTCTGTGTCCTTCTGGAACTGAGGGGCCCAGAACTGGACACAGTACTCCAGATGTGGTCTCACCAGTGCAGAGTAGAAGGGGAGAAAAACCTCTTGATCTGCTAACCAACCCCTTTCTAATCCCCCCCAGGATGCTGTTGGCCCTCAGTTCCCTGTAACAGATCTCTGCTCAATCCAGATGGAACAGACCTTTGTGCACCAGTCTGTTATGAAGGCTGAGAATGACCTCAACACGGAGTGAAGAAGATAGGGGAGATAATTTGAGCACTGAGTGCATAGGATAGTTGGTGTATACCTCCTAGCAGACATGCAAACATTTACAGGGCTAAGGAAAGATCAACATGACAACAGTAATAATGAAAATGGAAGGAAGACCCTCAATTGACACTGTAGTATTTTTGTGGTTTCAATCTCTCTGTGTTTCAAAACAAGGAATCCAATCTCTGTCAATTTTTCCTACCATTTCTGGGTTTACCCCAAATCAGAGGCCAATGGAGCATCTTCTAACCTGATGCTTAAAAACCAGAGAAAACAATGCTGGCTTCCCTGCCAGAAGTACTGTACTGAAGCAGTGCTTATCAGTTGGTGTAATTTTTATTCCCAGTCATTAAAACATGCAAGCAAACATGTAATTATATAGCTAATTTATATTTTACTGTAATGTTGATGTAGATTGCTATTAAACAGACTCCACCTCACTGCTATTCAATGTTACCTAGAAATAGTTTTGCTTGTTTAAATTTAAAGGCAGAAATTGGGCACCAGTTGTCCTTTCCTAGAGTTTTCCTGCAGGTTCTTTTTCTGGGTTTGACTGTCAGTGAATAGGAGTACCAGTTATTCATTAATATTCAAGAAATGAAAACCTACTTGTTATCTCTTTGATTAATCTGCCCTATTGTGCCTTATAGCATCAATCACAAAGCATCGCAGAGAGTAATGAATGACTATGTGGCTGCAGGAAACCATAAGGGATATTAAACTAAACTCCATCTTTTTAACTAAAGATAGTCTGAGGTGAGTGCAGAAGACAGAACTTCTCAATAAATGGCAGAGTGGAGGGCTTTCTTTGGGGGTTCTGACAGATCCTCTGGTTGCATGCTTTCACTACAAGGGATGTAGCTAAATATGCAATCGATCCTTCCCTTTCCTGTGCACAAATCCTAGGGTCTGCTGAAACAGTTTTGGAAAAGTCTGAGAGTTGGGAGTTTCACTCAGTAGCTTTGATGTTCAGTTCTTCTAGAAGAAGTCTACAGGCTGCTCCTATAGGTTAAAGAGTGGGTTTTTTCAAGCATTCATTTTTAGGATAAAAAAGGCCTTAATTAATAGCTAAATTCATCTAGGTTCATCTTTCTCCATGACAGCTTTGCCTTGGTAACACCCATAGGGAGGGTTGTTGTCTCTTTTGGTGTACAGGAGTGAACTCCCTACAACAAACAGCAAGTTTCACCCGTAAAGGTGAGTGGCGGGTGAAAAGCCTCTGAATTTTTGAAGAAGATTCTAGAAATGCTAGGCACAGAAACAGACCCAAGAAAATCCCTTAGAATGAATTGTCCTTTCCACTCAATGTTTAAACAGATACGATTTGTATGGATAGTCATGTCCTTTACCATCCTTTGCCTGAGTTATGCTTCCTACTTCCATAAACAAACACACATAGAGGAAAATGAAGCATGAAAGATTTGTTCTGTGAACACATCTGTTCTATTTCAATGCATCTGTTTAAGAGTTTTTCGCTGCACAAAAAAGTCCATGACTTACAGTAGAGTGCTGGAACAAAGAAGTATAATGGGCTGGTGTGTATTAACTTTCCACAGTGGTAGCAGAAGTAAGGTAATTATTAGAGTCCCAGAGTTCATTTTGCTTTAAAATCACACTTCTGCCTCACTAAGTATTGAATAATGAGCCCCAAACCCCCAAGTCTAAATCTAATTTTACTGTGAGTTTTTAAAAGCTTATTTTTGTGTAGGTGAGGAGTTTAGCAGAGAACCTGGGCCACCGTGACTTGTGCTTGAATGAAGGCTAGCCCGCTGTGTTTATTGAAGAAGGATTAGAGCAAAGGGCTATTAATAAATTATGAAGCAGTTAAAACAAAACTGCAGGCTAGCAGAACAACAGAGTACAGAATCAGCAAGACAAAACCTATATGTTTTACGTCTGTGCAGCTCGGAATATGAAATAGATGTGCAGTGCCTGGGATGCAGAGTTATGAAAGTGAACACTGCTGATCAGCTCTCATTGTCAAGGCGTTTGCTAACATCTCAAGCAGAGGCAGAAAGAGAGTGCTTTTAGCCCTTAATGAATTCCAAGGGCACTAAAGGCAGAAATTTTGGAAGGCTCATGTCGTGGGAGTGCTGCTAGCATAAACAAGTCTAGTGGTATAGAATCATTAGGGATAGGAAGGGACCTCGAAAGATCATCCAGTCCAATCCCCCTGCCACAGCAGGATCACCCAGACCAAGTTGCACAGGAACACAGCCAGGCAGGGCTGGAACATCTCCAGAGAAGGAGACTCCACAACCCCTCTGGGCAGCCTGTTCCAATGCTCAGGTACCCTCCCTGGGAAGAAGTTCCTGCTGATACTGATATGGAACCTCCTCTGTTCCAGCTGTCACCCGTGTTACTATGGCCAGCAGATACTCAATGATCTTTAGGCTGCAACAGCATCTCAGACGCAGGAACACAGCAGACACTTCAGAACCCTAGTCTCTTTCTGTTTGCCAAAGGTTTAAGAGATCAGTCCCTTGGCCCTTGGTATTCCTTGTTTTCCCCAACATTCATTTCAACTCAGGAACACCACAAAGCCTTGTAATATCTTCACATTACTGCTTTCTGCTGGATGACTTAATAGACTGATCCTTCTTGTTACCCTTGAGTTTGCAATCTAAAACATCTTTGGTCCTACAGAAGAATCTAGTCTTTTCTTAAACACCTCCAGGGATGGGGACTCCACTGCTTCCCCAGGCAGTTCATTCCAATGTTTGGTCCTCCTTTTCCTCCTTTCCATGAGGAAGTGCTTCCAATTACTACAGTTTTAAACATTCTGTTTAACAAGCCTTTAGATCTCCCATTCTAGCTCGGTAATCATGACAATAGACGGAAAATACCTTGAGTTTTCCTTACTCTGTGTTGCCATGGTTATGGCCTTAACTCGAAATTACTGGGATACTTCAATGAATTGTGCAATTTTCATTAGATTTGATTACAAGTTGCAGAATAACTGGTCTTGAAAGCCAAGCGTAATAGAATTTCTTATTTGAAGACTTACGTCTTTGTGAAAGAAAACATAATTTTCAATTGAATTAAGAAGCAAATTAGGAAGTGAAATTGGTCTTAATCTGGGGAGGGATGGAGGGTTACCTGTAGATCCAGATGTAGTACCAGGAAATGCTAGAAACAAGAACCCCTTGAAGTGGCTTCCATTTCATAGCAGTTGTTTGTCTCCTTATTCTGACCCATAAAGTATTTAAGATTTCTGAGAAATGCTAAACCTCAAACTTCACACTGTTCATCAGCAGGGTTTGGAAGTTTAAATAATTGACTGAAAAATGAGAAGTCTTGTGTTCTTCTACCCCCTTTTTAATTAATACAAGTTCTTTGTTTCTTGTGCTGTGAATGCTGTTGCTGATTTTCTCACTGTAAGAAAATCCCGAGGCTGTTTCAGCCTCTGTAGCACTAAAACATCTCTTATTTTTTTTGTGTATGTGTGAAAAACTTTGAGGCTCTCTGTGTCACAGAATGAACTGATTCCTTACTGGGTTTATTCTGAAATTCAGGTTAGTGTGGGATAGACTGCGAGCATCAAATTGTTCTTTCTTCAATTCAGATGAATATAGGGCCCAGAGACACGAGATTTGGCTCTGGTGAGTGCCTTGGGAACACACGGTTGAGCCTCAGTGGGTGCCCAGAATGACCTCCTCTGTGCCACAACGCAGTGGTTCATCGATTGCCTCGTGCTATTTCTGACTGCGTTTCCATTGTTTCCCACTTCTCTCTCCTGCAGACCTCACAGCTCCAGCTGGCAATTCCTCAAAAGACATGGAATGTTTTTTCCTGACTCAAGAGAGGGTGCTGTTAGCTGTAGTTCCCCTTCCAAAGGAAGGAACATATCTTCCTACTACTAACCAACCAAGTATCTGGAGCAGGACTAGAATGCTGCTCTCCCAACTGCATGACCAATACCCACATCACTCAGCTATGCACTTGTTTCTTCCTGCTTGCTCTCCTTCAGGATCAAGGGATCCTAGAGTCAACACCACACAGTGATACCTGTTACAGACACCATTCCCAGTTCACAACACCCTATCATCTCAGGGAGAAAGCTGAAGAGTAAAAGAGAGGTTCACTACTTTACTCTTTGTGGTCTAAACCCCATGTTTTAGTGAAGTAGCAGCGAGTTAATTTTCCAATACTCCAACATCTTAGAAGCCTTCACTCGTATTCAATGCTTTGAGCTGCTAGTATTGATAATGTTGGCAACAGTATGCTAATGACAAAAGACAAGGTATGTTTGATTGTACACCACACCAGGATTTACCCACCAGATACATTTTTCACTAAGGCATCAGAAGGGGGATGAATTGCTTTGTCTGAACGCCTCAGGAGATCTTAGTGTTTTAGCCTGTGCATCGCACCGTAACCTACTTCTGGTTGTATACAACCCTGCTTCTAGGTGTGAAGTCAAAGTCTGTGGCAGCCTTATATAGTGAGGAGTTCTTGACGGAAGACTACCCTGCCTGACCATCTCCTTTCCACTTAAACACGTCCCCACTGCCAAGCAGCCTGACAAGAGCACATAGAGTTTGAGTTAATGAGAAGAGGAATTTTTAGCTGTAAATTGTTGTGATGTTTTTCTGTAGAGTTAAATCAGTGAATGCCTGCGGCTCAGGCATGATTTTGCCCATCACAATCCTGGTCAGCTGCACTAATTTTGATATCAAAAAGCCATCCTCAAATGAATGTATTAATTGTTCTTGTATTCAAGTAGATTCACACATGAGGGAGGGAATGTTCCTCCTGCTGGGAGTTGCCATCCACCCGTCCTTTCAAACGCTGCACAAGGAGCCCAGACAGCAGAAGATGCTGTGATGGTGTTGTCGTGAGTTTCACCTGCACAGACAAGTGCAGACCTATTGCTCACAGCTGCCCCTCTATTTAAATCAAGAGTTCTGGATAGATTCTGAGACAGCTTGATGACCTCAGTGACTTTCCTGGTACCCTGAAAAATTGCAGTGGTCCCACCCCTGCTAAGAATCTGAAAAGGTTGTTTTAGAGCTGTTCTGTCTGCTTTCTATAGGGTTTTAGAGCAGAAGTACTTACAACTACTTTTTAAAATGAGTCTGCAACATGAGACGTGAGGAAGTCTTAGGCATTAGGGGTACGGTGAAGGACTGCTTAGCATCTATTTAGTGCTCATTTTCCCAGATGCTTATCTGCTTTTAACAAATAGCTCTTCACAGTGAACCACAGCTTGATCTGCAATACATGTATTTGTTGTAGTGTTTTGTGCATTAAATGAATATAGGCGACAAGTCTTTCCCCCAGAGTATGTCTGGAGTAGTTTGCTGAATGT
Source organism: Upupa epops (assembly GCA_013397515.1). Lineage (NCBI taxonomy): Eukaryota > Metazoa > Chordata > Aves > Bucerotiformes > Upupidae > Upupa > Upupa epops. The sequence continues at coordinate 20,628 of VZRI01000430.1, forward strand.
GATTTGTTCCTAATAGGCATTCTTACATTTGCTTGTAGCCTTTTAATTTCACATTTTAAAATGATCACAGCCTAAACCGGGAGAGCTGAAACCCACATGATTACTCTTTTTTCAGATGTAAAGCCATCAGAGTCCCCTCCTGCAAGGGGCTGATAAGTGCTTTAAATTTTTCAAATATGGTAGAAACTGTGGCCTTTCCCCTTTTGCCTTGATTAGGGTTGGGATTTAACACACGCTGCCTCCGTAGTTTCTGTGATTAGATTGTCCTTGGGCAAGTGCATGCGGCTGGTGCGCTAGGCAGGTCAGTGAGCAGCCTTCCACAGGGAAAAGAACAAAACCAGAAGATATTCATAATTCATGGTGATCAGACATTTAAGAGTACTCTAGAGACATCTGCTAGTTGTAGGCATTTATTATACAGCCTTGTGATTATTATTTTACAATTTGCTCTTCACATCGATCGGTGCCATATGCTTGGGTTATTTTAAGGCAGGAGCATCTCCTGCCTTTGTATCCACAGCACCGGAGTTTCATTGTCACCCTATTTGCCTATAGAAATGTTTAGTTCTCCCAAGCAATGTTCTCAGGGCTAAGAAAATATTCTGTATTTAAAAATAAATAAATCAGGCCAAGACTTGATCTTGAACTTGAAAAGAACTGATGAATATTCACCACTCAAGACATTTCTCTGCAAGATTTTGACTGGCTTTGCTGCACTGCAGTGAAGAGCATACACAGAGGTATGTTGCTATAAAAATATTCACAATGCACTTTTCTTGGTTACAGAGGAATGGCCACTTATTATTTTCCTAAATTTTCTACCCCTAAGTTTAAAGACTTTGAAATAATACTCTCAACCTGCAGGCTGATGTGCAGAACTGAACACTGAGGAGTGAAATCAGCCTTTCTGCAGAGAACCTATGTGATTCCTATGCAACACAAGCCCTACTCGTCTTCAGAAAGCTTAACATCTTACAGAATCATAGACTAGCTGAAGGTGGAACCTCTAGAGATCATCTAATCCAATTCTCTTCTACAAAAGAGGGTTGGTTACCTGAAACAGATTGCTTCAGGTCATGCCCAGTTGGATATTGAGTGTCTTTGTGGATGGAGACTCTAGAAGTGCTCTGTACAATCTGTTCTGGTGTTCAGCCACCCTCTCAATAAATAGGCTGCATCTCAGTTTCTAACAGAATTTCCTGTAGTTTGATTTGCACCCATTGCCTCTTTTCTTGCTCTGGGTACCAGTGAGAAGAGTCTGGTTCTAGCTCATTTACTTCCTGTTGCAATGGATTGACCTTGGCTGGCTGCTCGATGACCACCCAGCCACTTTATCAGAACCCTCCTCAACAGGACAGGAGGAGAAAATAAGTCCCAAATCCTCCCTGTTCCTTCCTTTCTCCAGCCTCAATTTCTGAACTGGGTTTTAAATCACAGACATTCAATGTTCCAGTAGCCTGCTAATAGAGACTACTATGTCTTCAGCACCTAGATTACTCAGCTCAGTGTTGCTTCCTTTTAAGCCACAGGGAGTAATCCCCTTTTATAGGGAGGAATCAAGAATGCAACCAATAAAATCATAGGATTATGTAATGATTTGTGTAAGAAGGGAAATTTAATGATCATTGAGACCAACCCCCAGACATCTTTCATTAGATCAGGTTGCTGAAAGCCCCATTCAGCCTGACCTTCCACAGTGAATACGCTGTTTATGTGTAGGTAATCACAGATTATGTTACAGGACCTTCTCACTATTTAGTCATTCTATTTCTATTTAAAATTCAAGGTATTTTGTAAACACTTCTATAGTGGAGGAAAGGAAAGTCCCAATGTTAACTGTACTCTAACCACCGTAATTTCCCCCAGTTTCTGATTATTTGCAAAGCAATAAATATTTGGTTAGAAGTTAATTATTTCTGTTCAAATATTTGACACATTCTTCATTACTTGTACAGCACGTGAGCTTTTCACCCAGCTGTGGTTACAATTAAGACTGATGAAATCTTTATCTGTGTTGTAAACATTCAGTTTATCCACACACAGGTTGGCAGCAGCTTAAAGGTCTTCTGTCAGGTTCATTCAGGTCTTCTGTCAGGTTCATTCACTTTTTAATTCATAGAATCATTAGGGATTGGAAGGGACCTTGAAAGATCATCCAGTCCAATCCCCCTGCCACAGCAGCATCACCCAGNGCCTCCTCTTCTCCAAGCTCAGGAGCCTCAGCTCCCTCAGCCTTTCCTCATCAGGGACCTGTTTTACTTCTTTCATCATCTTTGTTGCTCTAAGCTGGACACCCTCCAGCAGCTCTGTGTCATTCTTGAACTGAAGGGCTCAGAACTGGACACAGTACTCCAGATACAGTCTCACCAGTGCAGAGTACAGGGGAGAAGAACCTCCCTCTACCTGCTAACCACCCCTCTTCTGACCCCCCTCTTTGTTGTGGATTCTGAATACCAGTGTGATCGTTGTCCTTTGTCATTACACTCTATTGAAGGCACCGATTTTCACTGAGTGGCTAGTGGTGCCAAGAAGGTTTCAGTTAAGTGAACAGAAGAGGTAATAACATCTCATGAGTTCTGCTTTGATTAGGACTAGGACTAAAGCCATGAAAAAGTAATGCTGTATGATGGCAGTTGTGCTGTCAACCATCTATAGCCTCACCTTTTATCTCAAGTATTCTCTGTGAGATTTCTCAAGAGGTAGAGCTTAGTCCACTTTACTGTGTTCCATTGTAAGCAGAATGTAATATTTTAAATTACAAGAACTACATCTGCAAAGCCTGTAGTTGGACATTTTTATCTAAGACTTCAAATGGAGGAATAACCCTTGATTTAATCTATTTTTATCCTTTTATCATACCACTAAGTAAAGCAGGTGTAATTACAGCACACGAGGGTTTATATATGGATATGCTAAGTAGGTAAAAATTCTTCTTAGCAGTAGATGTAGATGCCTTTCCTCTCACGTGTACACCTTTCCTCTCACATAACTGGCTTGTTCAGGTATACAAACCATCGCTAGTGTATATTGGAATGGCAGGTGGTGGAGTCACCATCTCTGGAGGTGTTTAAGGCCAGACTGGATGTGGCACTTAGTGCCTTGGTCTAGCTGATGTGGTGATGTTAGGGCATGGGCTGGGTTTGATGATCTTAGAGGTCTTTTCCAGCCTCTGTGATTCTGTGATTTGCTTTCAAACATCCCCTGGTGTTAATTGGAAGTAGAGAGAGGCACAAAAATCCAGGAATTTAAGTTTCATATGTTCAATCCGTGCCAGTATCCACCGCTGTATCTCTGATTCTCTTCTCTACAAAGAGGATGAGGTATAGATCTCTTGTCTGAGGTTCTTTCTTATTGCATTTCCATTTTTCCTTCTAATTGGAAAAATACCTTTTGATGAAAGGTCCTTTCTCTACAAATGTGGCTTGTTATTTTTCAAGGAAAAAACATCTATAAAACTATTCTGTGTGGGTGTTAATAGGAAACAATCTGCCTTCTGGGTCAATTTCCATACCTTTTAGCTTTCTAAACACAAGTACTTGCTGTTCTTGCCATCCGGGGTTTCTAATGCCTGGACCGCTGAGCAGCTTTACATCACAGCTTTCAAACTGCATGACAGCAATGGAAATTGCCTTGATAACTCTCATGTGCTTGTTGTTGGAAGGCTAAAACAATTAAATACATACAAAACACTTCAAAATCTTTGGTTTCAATGGTGGGGTGGCAGCTCTTGAAATCTTGGATGCGTCTAAAGGCACGCTCTATGTGTTAAGTAATATTCTCCGTGTATTCTTTGAGACTACTTCAATTAATGAGGTGTTTTTACCTGGCTATAGAAATCTTATTAAATGCAAAACAGCAACAACAGGTCTGGCTGGATGCAGGTGCTGAGAAAATTTTGTATGTGAAGGAGTGAGAAACATCGACGGAGTGTGTGCGCTCAGCAGCAGTGAGACTTAAATGGGCTACTTTTTCTCCCTCAGAATGACTCATCACCTCATCTGAAACACGTTTGCTGCAGTGATCTGGGGTTGCTTGTTACTGGGAGAGCTCAGTGTGAAAAGATTAAATCACTATGTGCCGTGGTAACCCCTTCATACAAGTTAAAACTGCCGTGACTCACGCCAGGGAGCAGTGTGCATTAGTCTGGGCAGAGCTGTGGTAATGTGCTGTTACTGCTGTACTCGCAGTACCACGAGGACGTCTGGTAACAAAGTGAGTTGCGTCTCATTCTTTCTCCTCTCCTCTCCCTGAAATTCTTCTAGCTATTCAGGCAGTTTTCCTAACTACTGACAGTCATCTGCCATTTCTCTTGGCTGTGCAGCAGCGGCTGCTGACAGCACTCAGGCTGTTTTGTTCTCAATTTGGTGATGTCCCCCTTTCCATGTGCTCCTTCAATGCTGATGATAGTTTTCATGAGCTAGGGTGGCTATGTGAGCACTGTGCATTGTAGTCAACTATGCAGGCATTTGTGTAGAGATGCTTCACTTTACCCAGCTTCAGAAACGTCTGTCTGAAACGTGTCACCCCCTTCAATCACTGCAGAGAAACGCACGGTCTCAATTCCAATAAGGAATAGATGATCATCCTTCAATTAGTGACAGTGAAGTACAGCAGTCGGACTAGGCGACCTTCAAAGTTCTCTTCCAACCCAAAAGATTTTATGATTCTGTGTTTCTATCAACTTCTAGTCCTTATCCTTGGCACTGCCTCTAGGACAAGAGGGTCGTTAGGGGCAATCAACACAGCTTCACCACAGGGAAGTCATGCTTGACCAACCTGATAGCTTTTTATGAGGGCATAACCAGATGAATAATGATGGCAAAGCAGTGGATACGGTCTCTCTAGACTTCAGTCAGGCATTAGACACAGTCTCCCACAGCATCCTCGCAGCCAAATTGAGGAAGTATGGTCTAGAAAATCAGGTAGAGAGGTGGATTGTGAACTGGCTGCAGGATAGAAGTCAGAGAGTAGTGGTCAGTGGGGCAGTCTAGTTGGAGGTCTGTATCTAGTGGAGTCGCCCAAGGGCAGGTACTGGGACCAGAGCTTTTGAGTCTATTCATCAACGACCTGGATGAGCTTGGAACAACCCCAGGTACCAGCATAGGTTGGGGACTGACCTCATTCATGTCTGTAAATATGTGAGGGGTGGGTGTCAGGAGGATGGAGCCAGGCTCTGCTCAGTGTCATCTGGTNTGCTGATGACACAGAGCTGGGAGGAGTGGCTGACACAGCAGAGAGCTATACTGCTTTTCAGCAGGACCTAGACAGGCTGGAGCATTGGGCAGGGAGGAATTGAATGAAATTCATCAACAAGGGCAGCGTAGAGTCTGGCATCTGGGCAACGACAACTCCAGGGACCAGGATAGGTTGGGGACTGACCTGCTGGAGAGCAGTGTAAGAGAAAAGGACACGGTGTTCTTGGGGAACAGCAGGGTGACCATGAGCCAGCACTGGGCCCTTGTGGCCAAGAAGACCATCCTGGGATGGGTTAGAAAGGGGTTGGTTAGTAGATCGAGAATGCCCTAAGTTGCAGAAATGGCTTTCTAGCTGCAGGATGTGAGATCAGCCATGCTTTACACCCTTTAGTGCGCCCAGAGAGTGGGAGATGGTAGTGTAATTGTGTTTGTGCTGAAACACCAGTGTTCTCATGGCGAAGCGGAGCAACTTGGTTTCATCTTATTCCTTCATATCTAACACTATTACTTTGAGAAAAAATGATGCCATTGCTGTTTTAGGAATCAGCTGGCATTTTTCCACAGATGCAACATCACTTAACCACTGCTGTCTCTTTTGACCCCGGAATTTTCCATAGCTCAGTTCACAGCAGGGCTTGCTGGTACACTCACAGTGTGGCTTACTTGTCTCTATTTGGAGTAAGCTACATCCTCCTAACAAAGTTTAAGCTTTAAGGGATGGTATTCTGCATCACTTGCTTGATATTTTTGTATGTTGGTATGATGGTTATTATTGTTCCTGCTGTCTTTATGTCGTCCTGTTCAACTGCCCTTATCTCAACCCATGAGTTTGTACCTTTTCCTCACAATTCCTCTCCAGGCTCTCCTGGGGAGGAGGAGTAAGCAAGTGCTCACATATCGTTTTGTGAGCCAGTTGGGCTTATACCCACAACATTTCTACGTGGAAGTAAGAGTCATTTACACTTTTTCCCTGCTGTTTCTATGTTTTTTAAATGAATTTAATGTTTTACATTAAAATTCATGGTTTCTTACTAATATTTTATATTTTAGGTATTAAATATTAATATTAAAATATTTAATATATATTTACGTATATATTTTCATTATATATTTATTTATATATATATTCATTATATGCTTATTTATATATATATTTTTATATGTGTATTTTAAAGTTTTATATTAATTATACTATTATTTTACAATTATAATACAATTATATTACATATTATATATTAATTTATATTTTAAATACCTATTTTGCATAGATATTTTACATGTCTACTTTTCCCCTCTAGAGTTACACTTCTTTTAGATGATATTGTTCACGATTACCACAATCCATTCAGAAGCAGTCATTACTTTATGCTGTTTCATTTTCTCCTCCTTGAGTAAAATCCAATCCTTGCTGTGCAGGTCAACAGTTTTCCTGAGAGACAAAAAATGCTGATTATCTTTTCCACATTAATCTCAATCACCCGCTGATTACACTCTCACCACTCTGATTGTTGTGGTCCATCCTGCATTTCTCCCTGAAATCTCACATAACCCTTGGGCCTCATCTGCTAGTTGGAAGCATTAGTGGCAGCAGAGGATCTCTAGATTGTAATGCTCATTATTCTTTCTCGAAACAGTGGATGTTTATAGGAGCAAAGTGTGGGCAAACTTCCTATTACTCGGGGTTAATTGCTGCTGGAAGAGCGATGTCTGATTTCCTTTTAAAGCTCCTGATAGCAATCTTCACCCACTTGCTAATAAAATCTCTGCTTTCTGTCTCAGAGGAGTGCAGTAACCAACCAACACTTGCATTCATCAGAATCATTAATTAAGAGTGATTTCTCGAAACATAATTTTCAAACCCTGTTTTGCTCATATTTTTGCCTTTATTGTTTAATTATGCCAGTGTAAATCCTCCAATAACCACATCTGCCCATCATCCTCAGCCTGCGAAGCCCGCGGTAACCCCTAATTCTACAGTAAACACCCTGCAAGCAATTTGACAAGGAGGGCTTTCCACAGTAAATTCACACTGTTAATTGGCATCCGTACAGACACGTCACTGTCACCCAGGTGGTTTAGATGTGGCGTTGGGGGTTATGGTTTAGTGGTGAACTTTGCAGAGTAGGGTTAGTATTTGGACTTGATGATCACAAGGGTCTTTTCCAACCTGAATGATCTGAATGACCATTCCCACAGAGAACATTAACTCCAAATGGAAAACAGCTTAGCTTCGGAAGATCTCTATTTCAAAACAGAGTGTGTTTTGCAGGGAGTCTGTAGAAGGGAGAGTGACTTCTTTTCTCTAACTAGGAAATACTCACAGCAGTTCTTTTCAGTCACAAACGCAGCGATTTTGAAAGTGAACTCCCCATTCACCTTCTCAGAAGTGTAAGTTTATTATCTTGGGCACAGCACTTCACTAGCAGAGCAGCCCTGCTTTCTGTTCTGTGTTCATCTTGGGCTCCTCTGCAGCACTGTTCGGTGCTGTGTGAATGAGGTGTCCCAGCCTTCTTTGTGCAGGATGAAAAGGTAGGAGGAATCCAACTTGGAGTGGGTTCAGAGTATCAAGGGAGGAGCTCCATAATCACTACCACCACTGACAGGAACCTGTCTCTGTGGTCAAGCACATCTCCCTCTCCCAGGACAGCACTCTGATTGCTTGCTGGATGCAGAACTGAGCAACACGCAGGCCTTTTCCAGGAAGAAAGTGTCTCCATCCTTTGGCATCAAAAAGTACATTCGTGTGGTGTGATTGCAGCTACAAATCCTGTAGGGAGAGGCTGCCTTGAACATAGTGATTTTGGAGCAGGGGTGGACCAGGATCAGCACTCAAAAACCTTATTGCTAATTGGATTCAGCCCCTACTCCATCTGTACTGCTGCTCCATTTGCACAAACCTTCTGGTGTCATGGAAAAACTGTGAGTACAAAGGCAGCTTCACAGAGGATCCAAGTAAATCAAACATAAAGAACATAGCGCTCTTTTAAAGTCCACTTGTACAAGTGAACCCTGAAGGATTCTGAAGACATTTTGAGTTTAAATAATCCTGTGAGGGAAGAACTGGCCATTAGACGAAGGGTAGAACCATGGAAACAAAGAGATAGGCAGACATTTAATTGTTTGAATGACCTTTGGAGAGTTGGATACCGAGCAAGCAAGAGTAGCTGAAATATGAATAATAATAAAACTAAGAATGAAATGTTTAAGCAGCTTCATATTTAAGGAAAAAGATAAGAAATAACATATTTCATTGGAAATAGATATTTAAAAACCCCCCACCAAAACACATACTGTTTAGAGAAGAAAATTCTGTTCCTAAAATCAATCCTCAGAGTTCAGTACCTAAACTAATGTCAGGACAAAGGCTTCAGGTGTTAGGATTTCCTTCAAAGGAAATGGTTTTAACCTCAATCCAGTTATGATGAGAGACCGGGTAAGCTTGATGAATAAAAGAGGGTTCAGGTAAAACCATTTCTGAACAGCGATGCCATATTTTAATGAAGTTACAAAGCTGTCCTTCTCATGGAAATTGCTTCTGACAGAGTTCCATACTGGAGCTTAATGACGTGGAGTGTCTGCCTGGTTGAGGTCTGAACAAATGAGAAGCTGACTGAGGACATGATGTGTGAGAAGAGGAAAGAAGAAGTGAAATAGTTATAAATACCTACTACACGTTAGCAGAGCAGCTAAATATTAACACTGAAATTAAAGGAACCCACTTCATGTGGCTGTATCCTATAGCCAGCAGAAGCCTTAACTCCAGTTTTAGAAGGCACTGGGAAAATCAAGGGCAACTTTTCTCAGTGTAATTTATAAGGTGCTGGCAGATAGATACACAGCGTAGAGTGTTCAAATCTAGCAGGGGACCACTCTAGGCTATTCAATCTTTCATTTAGATGGCAAGTAATATGTTAGGCAGTATTGTTCTTCCCTCTATTCCTATCTAGTAAGATTGGGTCAGCTAAACATCAAATTCTGTTGTCTCCAGTAGGTATTTACATGTAGTCCAACAAATCACTGGAATAACTTCTTTTGTCCTTGCCTGTCAGAGATGCTGGGATAGTGAATCAATATAATCTGAAATTGTTCTCATGCCATTTTTGTCTCGTACTCTCTATAACCCTGCAAAACAGCCATGCCTGCCTGTCCTCTGTTTCCCCATTCCCAGTGTTTGCCACCCTATACCAGCCACCCTAATGATGCTGAGGTTTCTGTCTGCAAACACTGCTCCATGAACCCCCCATGTCTCATGAGGTGTCCTTTATGGTTTCCACACTACTCCTACTCATCTTTGGCATTATAAAAAGTATGAATCTCTTCTTTCTCCACTTCCCCATCCAAAAAGATGGGAAGAAATTGCAATGAAACCCTTAGAATAGAATCGCTACCTTAGACAGGACGTCGGGTATGTTAATGTGTCTTGTATTTCCAAGGTTATTTTCAAATCTAAGCCATCCTTGCTTATTCTAAGAATATTCTTCATGTCAGTCTTCCCTTACACATCCAGGCTCTGCCAATTTGTCAGGCTTGCTTTATCTGCAGCTTGTCTGCTATATCAGCCTCCAAAATCACATGTATGCAACAGTGCTTTATATTTAGCAATGCAGTAGTGGCTTGTACAGTGAAATAATTGTACGTGCCCAAGATAGCTTTCTGCTGTTGAAGACAGAAAACACCAATGCTTTTTATTAGATGCCCGTGGAAGATGTGGAGTGCATAGAAGTCGCTTTTCGCTTCTTCAATCTCTTGACCAAAAGTCAGTTCTTATCTTTCATGACTGAATATAAATGGGAGTCATAATGAGATAGAGTGAAATCACAGCACTGTGCAGTATGCCTGAGCATACCCCCGCTTTCTGCCTCATCCCCTCAAGAACAGGGGACATAAGGTTCCTGGGGGATTGAGTAGAGACATGCCTTCCCATAGGAAGCTTCAAATCACTCTAACAGACTCCTGTGAGCTAGCTTGCTGACATCACTCAACTGAGGATGCAAATACATTGCCTTTTCAATGTAGAATACTGCAATAATTAGTCTGAATGAGGAAAAGAGTCTCTGTTTTGGTAAATCTAGAAAAACGTAAAATAGAATAATAGAAGTATTTAAAATATTAAAAAAAATATATAAGTTGCATTTCTCTTTGCATTCCCTGTGCAGGAAACAATACAGTGGTGTATCCAGAAAATGCAGCCTTGCATGCTGTTTATCTAATTGCAGATGCCTCGTGAGGAGGTTTCATTTTCAAAATCAATATTCAGTGATGTCTTTTCGCTCATGCAGAAGACAAGTTCAAGAGAGCTGGAAGATTTTTTCAGTTAAATGTGAGTTGGGAGAGGGAGTATAAAATTCTAGTTGCTAGCCAGTGGGTTGCTTCCTTTCAATCCCAGCTGGAGGGAGCAGTGAAATAACATCATTCCAAATGCCCTTTTGCTAGGTTTTCTATTTCTTTTTGCTGTCTGTCCTTAGCTGGATGTCTGGTAATTCAACTGTTATCTTCTCTACTTGCATCGTTAAGTGATTAAAATTAGATGAAACAGAGAGTAGATGAAGGGTAAGCTTTGGACTGGAGTATTGATTAATGCAGATATTTATGTTACTATGGAAAATAGGGATTTGATCACCTACAGACCAAAGCTTGCAGCTTAATTCATGTTTCCTTGCTTTTGCAACTGCTTGTGCGTCTGAGATCTTGTTTGTAAACAGACACGGTTATAACAATGTCTTTGGTGTGAGTATTCATGAGGCAAAGAATGTGTTAATATAATTGTTGCCTTGGTACAGAGAGAGATGGATTTGCAACTGTTAAATCTCTGTAAGAAATAGAATAACCGCTGGAGCTTGCTGCTCTTGAGAAAGAAATTGTTAAGACTTTGTGAAAATTATAGAGGTTTTATGAGTCAATATGCTGCAGTGCGATGGGGCTGTGCTTTGGGGTCTTATTTGCAAGGGTTCCAGTTGATATACTTTGTTTTGCCTACATTGCTTACCAAATCCTGTGGAATCTGGAATGCACAGATAAAGCTGCAACTACCCTTGGGAAGCAAAAGCTAGGCAGTGACTTAGCAATCAAAACTGTAGTTAGCCACATATCTTTAAAACTGACTATGATTGCTGAGCAGTTTGAGTCTCGAGCGTTGACAAAGGTAATGTGAATGTCTTTGGCTCACTTTCCCTTGACATTCATAAGCATCATTTTCAGACACAGTTTCATCACAGAACCACTTAAAATTATTAGGTAATTCAAAACCAAAATAAGATTAAATGGAAAGTTTCTGTATTGCAGCAAACACTGTGTCAGACTGGTTTTCACTAGTGAGGATCCACGTGCTTCTACTTGGGGCAGATGTGGATCAGCTATAGGCAAAACAGAAGCTGGGTTTGGAAGAACACAAGAACAATAGAATATTGATGTTATAAAAACTAACAACACAATAGGCTGGTGTCAAATTCAATGGCTGTGACGCGTGGTCCCTTTAGAAGACCAAATGACTAGTCATTATTTTGGTAGAGACACTGATTACTTAGGTTTGTTCTGTTCCCTGTGCAATCACATGAGCATTGTGACAATGACAATGGCATCTACAGACAATGGCAGCAGAATTTGCTAGATCAGGAACTTATCAGTAGCTGTTTTGCAGGTGACATGGATGTCTGCTTTAGCAGAGTTGTGTGCAGTAATTCTGACCCTGGCTAAACCCAGCTGTTTTAATGAGTGGCAACTGCTGACTAGTGAGCTAGAGGCCCAGGGCAAGCGTTTGTGTCATCTACAGTGTAACATCTGCACTCTTGTCTCTTGCCAGGCAGTGCATACAGGTTAGCATGAGCCAGAGACCACTTCCAGTGGACAAAACAAGTGGGCCACACTAGTTTAATAAAGAAAGTTAAGTTTATGGGAACAGGCCATGCTGTGCCAGCTCTCTGCAGTGGCAGAGAACAGCCCTTGACCATTTCATACACTGGCATCGATGTAGCCTTGTAGTCCAGTCTCTAATAATCATTGTGACATCATGTCATCTGTCCAAAATTTGAGAGAAGAAAAATCTGACGTTTTTCAGTGCTAATAAAGCTAAATCCCAAAGAGATGACCCAGCAAAGGGTGTTGCACTGTCTGCACTGCCCCAACCTCTAGGATCGGATTTTAAAAGCACGATGAACAAGACAGTTGCCCCTAAGAACCGCTGTGCTGGCTTGCTCCTGAAGTGAAGTTTACAACAGCAACCCGACCTTTAAGAGAATGCCATCACAAGAGGCATCTGAAGACATTATGTCATTGAAGTACTAATTTTTCAAGCCCTTTGAGTTTGTGAAGTGAGAAGACACTGATTGGATTTCACCAGAAGTCGCGATCTGCCCTGAAGCCTTCCCTGAGAAACCTGAGTGCAAACCACCTTAAAGTCCCACGACTGTTCTAACGTCAGGTTTACACATGCTGCTGCTTTTCTGAAGGGTGTTTTACTGGTGCAGTATCAGTTGAAGGCTGGCCATAGTTAAGGCAGCTTCCAGGTTGACAGAGGCTCTGATTCAGCTGTGCTGCTGTGCAGGAGGTGCTCTCTTACATCTGTCTGCAGAATATAGCCTTCTGACGTAGTTGTATAATAGCCTTTACAATAGCACTTGAAAGAAAAGCTTTGAGTAGTGAAGGACATCCACTGTCTTGTGCTGTCTCCAAATAAAAACACTGTTCTTATGAAGGAAGTCCAAAATTCATCACAAGAATATAAATGAAACAGATTTTTAACGAGGGAAGGAGATCTTTTAACTCAAGTTGAACCCCACAGCTATTTGCTTTAGGGTATTTTAAGACAGGAGTGTATGTATCTGTTATTGGGGAATATAACTGATGCTCCATCACTTTGAAGCATAACTCTTTCTGGAAGGTTTTCTTTTTCTTTTGAATTTGTAACGACAAATTCTTCTGCTAAGTGCTAAATCATAGAATCAGGGATTGGAAGGGACCTCGAAAGATCATCCAGTCCAATCCCCCTGCCACAGCAGCATCACCCAGACCAAGTCACACAGGAACACAACCAGGCAGGGCTGGAACGTCTCCGGAGAAGGAGACTCCACAGCC
>VZRI01000433.1:0-30474 GCA_013397515.1 Upupa epops
CCCATGAAGAAAACTTACTCCATGAACATATCTCAAAAGAGTAGCACATGCCTTTTTAAGGCATATTTGAAACTCATAGATTACTTTCTATCTTTTTGTATTACAGGTAATAATTTGGAGCAGTTAGTGGAAAAAATACTCCTCTCATGACTGCTGCCCCTTGTTCTTAAAGAATAAGGCTGTTCTGTTTTTCTGTTGTTGTTTCCAGTGTGTCAAGAACGAGAAATTCAACCTTAGCACCTTAGCGTAGATTTTTATACTTCCCTTCTAAGGAAGCAGTCAGGCTTCCCTGTTTCCATTGAAGTAAACGATCTGTGTGTGGTAAACTGCCTTACAATAGGCTTAGCCACCTTATTCTGATGTATAATTCTACTGAAGCCAAGGAAACTGTACAGGTGGGAAGAAGCAATGCATCTTGCTCACACTTGGCCAAGAATTTTCTCTCTTCAAGTAACTCTAAGGAAGGAGGAGGGCAGATTCAACTATTAAGTGTTAAATGCTAATCTTCAGTTAAAAAAGGTGTCACATGCTGTTTGGCATGTATCTCAGTGTGCACTTTTTTTAAAATGTAGAGACTCTATTAAAAAACAATTAACCTTTAGTGTAATCAGGTATTTAACTCATCAGTTAGGCAGTGAAAAGTGTTGGATGATAGCAATGACAAACAGGCTTACCAACTAATCAACTGTCTATTAAACATGAAATACGTCCAAATTAATTAAAATTGATGCACAGCATCCACTGTTTAAGATCTGGTGATAGCTGTACTTGTAGANACTGAAAAATTACCCCTCTCATGACTGCTGCCCCTTGTTCTTAAAGAATAAGGCTGTTCTGTCTGCTTGTCATTCATCTCTAAAAAGAACCCAGTCTTTCTATTGTTGTTTCCAGTGTGGCAAGAACTACAAATTCAACTTGAGCATAGCTTTTTATACTTCCCTTCTAAGGAAGCAGTCAGGCTTCCCTGTTTCCATTGAAGTAAACGATCTGTGTGTGGTAAACTGCCTTACAATAGGCTTAGCCACCTTATTCTGATGTATAATTCTACTGAAGCCAAGGAAACTGTACAGGTGGGAAGAAGCAATGCATCTTGCTCACACTTGGCCAAGAATTTTCTCTCTTCAAGTAACTCTCAGGAAGGAGGAGGGCAGATTCAACTACTATTAAGTGTTAAATGCTAATCTTCAGTTAAAAAAGGTGTCACATGCTGTTTGGCATGTATCTCAGTGTGCACTTTTTTTTAATGTAGAGACTCTATTAAAAAACAATTAACCTTTAGTGTAATCAGGTATTTAACTCATCAGTTAGGCAGTGAAAAGTGTTGGATGATAGCAATGACAAACAGGCTTACCAACTAATCAACTGTCTATTAAACATGAAATACGTCCAAATTAATTAAAATTGATGCACAGCATCCACTGTTTAAGATCTGGTGATAGCTGTACTTGTAGAAAAGCCTTGAGGAAGGTTTGACTTGAAATATATTCACAAGGCACTTGAAACAAGAAAGCTATGGAACAAAACAGACTTAGTCTTTTCTTATGTAAACTTCTTCATAGGTTAATAAAAATCTAGGCAGAGAAAGTAGATTAACTAGGGTTCCTTAATACACAAGAAGACCAACACAAACAAGTGTTTCAAGAGAGACATGCACCTGTAATTGGGGATTATTTAATATCTTGGTAATTCGAGAGCAGTTAGAATCACAGAATCACTAAGGGGATGCAGCTGGAGTCACACTCTTAGAACTTGAAGCTCCTTGCTGCTCTAAGTCTAAGGGGCTGCAGCATCTCTGAGACTGTAGAGCAGGAACAAACCTAGGGTACCTCAGCCCATGTTAGAGCTAGTGTTGAAAACTCTGGGAGTGCAAACCAGAGAAGGGAAAGGATTGCTGTTGAACTCAAGCTGAGCCTGCAAAGCTAGGAGAAGATGTTGCCACTGGTGATTATGGGTGAATCAGTCATTAAAATACTATGTTAACCAATAGTGTGTCAAATGAAGTGAAATTCCCCAAGTCAAGACCATTAATTCTATGGACTAAATTGAAATAAAGATGTAACTTAAAAATACTATTTGGAAGTTGAGTTCTATATCTACTTTTAGCTAAACCAAAACCAAGTAGCAAAATTTCTTCAGATGCACTCTGCTTAGAGAATACCACCATGATTACAGATTGGAGTGAATATGAGAGTGTTGGGGGTCTTTTTATTTCTAGTTTGGCTGTGCCAGAATGTGTGTATTGATAGGCATAGACAGATGAGTGGGCATTGCTCAGCTTGGATGTTTGTGTGGTCTTTTTATTGTTTCCATGCCTTTGTTGTCTGTTTCTTGCAAAACATCCTCATGTTAGTCTAAACAGTCAACTCTGTATCATTCAGTCTCTCACAGTATCACAGTAATGATGAGGTAGGGAAAGACCTTAAAGATCATCCAGTCCAACCTAAATCCAACTAAACGAAGTAAACCTAACATCTAGCTCATGCCACTCAGCACTTCATCCAGCCTAACCTTGAACACCTCCAGGGACAGCGACTTGACCACCTCTGTGGGCAGCCCGTTCCAAAACTGGGTCACTCTGTCAGTGAAAAGATTTTCCTAATGGAAAAAATGTTTTCCTAATGGTTTCCTCTGCTCTTTTCTTCCACTTCCTGTGGAGTTTCTTTTTGTGTGACAGCATGTCCAGGAGCTCCTTGCTCAGCCAGGCAGCCTCCTAGCATCTTTCCCTGCTTTCTTCTTTGCTGGTATACATTGCTCTTGGACACAGAGGAGGTGATCCTTGAATACTAACCAGCTGCCCTGGGCCACTCTTTCCTCAAGGGCTTCATCCCATGATACTTTGGCCAGCAGATCCCTGAAGCGATCAGAGTCTGCAGGCCTAAAGTCCAGGGTCACAAGCTTAGAACACTTCCTCCTGGTTGCTCTGAGGATCTGAAATTCAACTGCTTCATGGGCACTGATGACAAGCCCATTCAAAAGTCTCAGCTATGTAAGCATGTCTTCAAGGAGTAGGTAGGAAACAGTCCTTTCAAGTGACAATGTGGTGACTGTCCCACACCTCACTCCTTTTCCAGGCAGACCTTATGCCTTATTGCTTTAATGGGTGGTTTCAGCAGACAGGACACTACCAAGCTGCTTTGCAGCATGGGTCTCTTGAGTTTGCACCTTCTCTTCAATAACTGATTTGGCTGAGCTCCAGTGGCTTGCTTCCTACATGTGCTGTTTTAGCTCCTATCTCCATTTACCAGACTCCCACCTGGCTCAAACCACGAGAGTCACCTAGCCTTTAAGATTTCTCATAATACCAATGACATCAAAAGTTCTCTACAAGCTTATTTGCTGTAATATGGAGATGAATTATAGTTCAGAGTAGTTTAGTCTGAATAAACATGTGTATTGAAAGTACCAATTTGTTACAAGCCTCTGAATAATGGCTAAAGGTATAGATTGCATATTTTAAATTCTAGAGCACTCACATGCTGCTGCATGTAGCTGCTTCTGTTCATTTCAGCAAATACAGAGATGTATACTTAATGTTCATGGAAGTTTGCAGAGCACTAGTGAAAATGTGATGTAATTTTTTTCCTGTACATGATGAGTCTACTTGGATGGGTATGAAAGACACATCTGTGTACCTGAGTATGGTTTGAGTGTTCTTGCAGTTAAGCCAGAATCTCACTCGATGGAGGAATGTAAAACTAGCATATTCCAAAAAGGCATAGTGCTAACAGGCAGCTTTCCAAGGGAGCACAGGGCATTTCTGTGAGGAGGAGTTGAATAAGAACTCTGACAAAACTTGTGCAGAGGCTTTTTCTAAGCTTCAGGAAAAGATAATCAAGCAACTTGAAATTAGCTCTTTTTGTTTAAAGAGAGTTGAATTTAATAAGGGAATGGTACAAGAATATCCAAGTACTTATGGAACTGTGTCAGACAGGTCACGTGCAGCACCAAAACCTTTCCAAGTCTGACAATGCCAAGTTGAAATAGCAAGCCAGTTTTTCCTCTTAGTGCAAATCATTTTTGAAGTGCTTCAGGCAAATCTTAGCTAGTCATTAGCTTAAATACTTGAAGAAAATCCCATTAACAATATAATTTTTATTCTTATCCAAGAGAAACATGTCAATTTGTATTTGGTTATCATAACAGGAACAAATTCCATTACTATAATCGTGCTTTTCTTCTAGTAACATGTATCCTTAGAGCTATATTAGGGAGAGAAACAAAATTTGTTATGAATATAATTTTCAGGTATTCTTCTTTCCTTCCTTTTCCTCCTTTAGCCTTTTAGCCTCCAACAAAAAAGCCTTTTAACAGGCAGATAATTTAACCTTTTTCTTTTGCTGATATTCTGGACTAGTATGAATCTTTCACATATGCCAGAAGTACTGCTTTTCCAACTGAGTGATTTGTTTTCTGAGAACTTCCTTTCATTTCACCAGGCATTCAGTATACAGTTCAAAATTACTTGTTAACAACAGACAGTGGGACTGAGTTCAAGCTCAGCGAGTTTGCAGATAATACCAGGCTGAGTGATGTGACTGACAGACTAGAGGGATGCAAGTCAAAGAGACCTTCATAGGTTTGAGAAGGGGATGTTTGTGAACTTCATACAGCTCAATAAAGCGAGGTCCTTGGTTAGAGCAATACACAACATCAATACAGTTTGGAGGATGGAAGGATTTAAAACAGCTCTGCAGAGGACTTGGTCACTGTTACATGAAAAATGTAGGCTGTTAGTGCAGAATAAAATGAATTTGAATCTGATCTGTATTACATCTTGACAAAGTAGGAGTGTAGAAACACCAAAATTGGAATAAATGTGTGATGTCAGGCACGTTTCCCTGGCATTAAGTTTGTTCATAGTAGTAATGAAATTAGACGCTGCTTCCACTGTTTCATCTCGGACTTCTAATCTAGAAACATCTTGAAACTGTGAAAACAATGCTTCACTTTGTCAGGCATATGATGAAGGATTTAAGATGAAAACTATCCTCTCCCTTCACTTCAGACCTCCAGCTTTGGACTTCCAGCTTTATGTCCATTGCATCTGAAATAACTTAGAAGTCAGCAGAGGGATGGGACATCAGTGACTATAATCGATAATTTGTCTCCCTGCCTGTTCTTAGACAGAATCAACGCATTAATATGCTGAACTTCACTGAATGAAACACAAACTACATTCCTAAGCTACATGCTGGGGGACCGAAAAATAGTAGCTGTGCTGATCCAAAGATTTGAGGGCAATATTATCACTGTAGGTGGCACTAAGAAATAATATAAATTTATCCTGTGCTCACTGAGTATGCCTAGGTTGTGCTGTCCTGACCTATTGACTACAGTTAGATTTCTCTTCTATATGTATTTTAGGGAAGTTTTTGCTGAACAATCTTTTACTCTAGTAGCAGAAGGAATTTTCTGTTCCTAAGATACTAGTAAGAAAGATGCAGTAAGAGGAAATGCTACCTAGTGTGAATGTGTTTTCAAAACACCCGTCACCACTAATTGGCAATTCTACTGCTTGCTCAGGGAAAACTTCATGAGCATCTCAACCTGTTGATTAAGCTTCTGGGAGCCTTGATTCAGATGGGTTTAAGAATTAATGTGAGGAGGGATGGGAATGAATGGTCTGTCATGCACAGCCTGTCAAATTAAATGGCCTGTTATAATAAGGACTGAGTTTATTTTCATCAAAAATAATAGTGCACATATGCTATATAATACTTGTTTCAGATGCACACTTATTTATATAGAGAGCTTGTTGTTCAGAACCTGTCAGTAGTAGACAAAATGAAGAATTTGGTTAAGTTTCCATGCTTACAGTCATTGTTTTATCAGTGTCTTCAACTTGTATGAAGCGGCACAGGGCAAGCATAGAACATTACTGCTGTGTGAGATGTCAAAAACCCATTTCATATGATGCTACAGTGTAGTATGTGTAAAATACAGTGTTGGAAGAGTCCACTTTAAAACAATACCTCCTTGACAGCTTAAGGTAAGATACACTTCTGCAACTAAATGGTAAATGGTGATAGTGCTTGCCCTGCCTCTGGCAAGTTAACAAGAACTGGACCAAAATAATTGCAGACTTTGTGTACTCGGGCTGCTGGACCATTCATTTATCTGAGAGGTGTCATGTCCTCAGATCAGCAAGGACACTTGCTTCAAAGACTTGCTTGTCATGAAGACTGCAGAGAGGATGAGGAAATAAGGGTAAATACTGAGCCATCACAGAACTGTATTGCTTTGTAAAGCAGCTATCTCTGATGTCAAGCCCTTTCAGATTTCTGCTGTAGGCTGCCTCCTTTTTGTGGCTTACTGTAAGATATAATACAGTTTATTATGAAGAGAAAACTGAAAGGGAACACACCAATTCATGTGAAAATTTTCTTTATTTTCTGTATGTATGAATCGAAATGTTCCCTGTATTAGACTTTGTTCGGTGAGATTTAGCTGCAGCCTAAACAATAGTAAATATTAGGTTCAGATATTGTAGGACGGAAGAGAAAGTAGTAAAAGAAATTAGTGCAATTATTGCTAGAAAACCTTGGTCCTGTTTCAAATTCCTAAATTTGAGAAGG
Organism: Upupa epops; assembly: GCA_013397515.1. Classification (NCBI taxonomy): domain Eukaryota; kingdom Metazoa; phylum Chordata; class Aves; order Bucerotiformes; family Upupidae; genus Upupa; species Upupa epops. The sequence goes on from VZRI01000433.1 coordinate 6,576, forward strand.
AAAGAAGAAGAAATTAGATGTTCTGCTATGTAGCAGTCCTCTCAAACATAACACTCACTGAAGTGTTTCTAAACAACGAGTAAAAGCTGTTATTTTTCTCAGGTATGTTTAAAGCAAAATCAGTAAATATTTGTGTGACAAATGAGTTCTATTTCATTGGTAGGTTACTTTGGAGACATTCTGAACACAACATCTTTAATGTATTACATGGCATGGATGTGCACTGACAACCTTCAGGCTTTAGCATAAATTTTACATAGAATCTTTAGTGTCTTTTCCAACTCCATCATTACTGTGATAATTTATAGATGCTTGTGGAGAACGGAATTTCAAGTCTCAGGTTTACTTTTTGTTCTGCCAAGTAAGTAAAATAGAAGGGAAGATAACTGTTGTTGACAGTTTCCTTGACTGGATGCCTTTCAAGAGCCTTTGCAAATTACATGAAGCTGTGCAATACCTTTAAGCTGTTTCTCACAGGACACAATTAATTGTCTTTCTCTCATCAACAGATAAGCTCAACATTAAATTTATACTCTACCTTAAACCCCTACATATATATCCTGGTTCAGGTACAGATATTTTACTGGGAGAGCTGTTTTTCGTTGGGTTTCAGGCTTTTATTTGTTGTTTTCAAAAGTTGTGTTTGCAGTCTAGGGAAGGAAGTGACTTTTATCATCAAAGACTGGGATCAAAACCACAAAGCAAGAGACTTCTCTCAAATGGTTTTGTTAGCTGAAAAGCATTCTTGTGAAAGTTGTCTGACTTAGGAGTAGTAACTTTAAGAAACAGTGAGATAGGACAGAGGGGTTTTCTTTTAATGTCAGGAGAGCTCTTTATTTTTATCACTTAAATAGAATACAGGTCACCTATATCACTATGATGGAATTAATCAATAATGAACTTAGACTTGACATTAGGAAGAGGTTTTTTACTGAAGGAGTGATCCAGTTTTGGAATGGGCTGCCCACAGAGGTGGTTGGGTCACTGTCCCTGGAGGTGTTCAAGGTTAGGCTGGATGAGGTGTTGCGTGGAATGAGCTAGATGTCAGATGTTTAGGTTTACTTGGTTTTAGGTTGGTCTGGATGATCTTTAAGATCTTTTCCAGCCTCATCATTGCTGTGATAGTGTGAATTAGACATTGCTTATAGAATATATACATTACATTGGATAACACAGGATGATCTCCTGAGCTTTCTTTCCATTTCTAGTACTTTTCTCTAGTACTTTGCATTTCTAATAATGTTTGTTTTCAGTCTTGTACTTCATGGCCCTTGAACTTGATGTCTGAGCATGGTCCCAGCATTTTTGTTGCCTTTTTGGTAAAGATAGGGTCAGCACTGTGTGCATAAATTGCTTCAAAAATGGAGATAACTGTGTCCTAATCAGTATAGACTCAATTTGTTTAGATACTACTAGAAAAAACTGTAATTGTAATAGCTGTGTTCCACTTCATGGAATGGATGCTAGCCAATTTTCTTAGCCGTCCCACTGACGAGGTGCTTCTGAGTACTACAAAATGTCTAGCTGACTGCATAGGTAATGAGAAAGGTTTGTCTGAATGCTTCTCACCACTGTCTCCTGTGGTTGGTTGTCTGCCCAAACTTACTGTTCTCAGGTTTTATGCTTAGCACTGGACACCACAAATCTGTGAGAGCTGTTGGGGTGAATTAGCATTAGAATTGCTAAAAGTAGCCTCTTTTAAAAAAATAGAGGGGGGGAAAAGAAGCACTTTTCTTAATAATTGAATAGTGTGATGAGAATAAGTAAAAATTGAAATAAAAAAGATTCAGGAAACTTGAAGTTATTTTGAAATGAAGCATAAACCTTAAGAATATGCTTTGCCCACCTTATCTCCTGAAACCTGGACATACTTCTGATTTCTCACTATACTTTGAGCTCTTACTTTGACCAAATCAACTCTGGACACATTTTTGCCTCCAGACATTTTCTTTGTCACTTGAATTACAAAGAGGTTGTTTGCTCCCCCTCTCCCCCCTTTCACTTGAATTGCTGAATAAGAAACTGTTTCAGAGCAGATGAGTAGAGATCACTACAGTCATGTAGTTTATAGACAGCCTTAAATAAATCAGTTGTTATAGTTTGAAAACTGATGCTGCATTTAGAATACTCTATACTGATTAGGAAATTATTAATGTACATTTTTTTCAGAATTTTTCTGGGAATCTGAATGCCATTTGTTTTCAGTAATTTTCTTAGAAGGCTGCTTATTTCCCTTTCAAAATAGGAATCTGTATAATGGATTGAGAATCTAAGAAAAATAGCAATTTCTAACCTGACTTGTTGATGTGAGAGGCTGATAACAGCAGTAGCCCAAGGAATACTTTCCAGCTCGCTCCATTTATTGTGTTCTGAAAATACCATCTTCAAAAGATCTGAATCTTTAAAACTTAATTTTCTTTCTATTTCATATCCTGCTTTAACGGCAGGATTTAAGGGTAAATCATTGTACTGTAAAACAGAAGGGAAGTTGGTTTAAAAGACCCATAAAATCATTAAAACTTATTAAACACACCTTCTTTGCAGTGAGAGAAAGTGCTTTTAGCATTGCTGGATGTGTAGGTATTATGTAGCTGTTTTTCTTCGTCAACTTCACAAAGTTTTCATGCGTTTCAGCTTAGCTGAAATTTGCTTTTCCTTCCACAATGGGTGCTCTTTGTTTTTTTCCAACTGCAAAGGAAAAACACCTCGGCATCCTCACGCAAGAGGAAAGATTGACACCAGTCTATCTCTGTGCAGCCTATAAAGGAGGCATCTGTCATCTTGTGTTTTGTTTTCCAGGCTGAATGGGTACAGTCTGTTTAGCTGTTCCTGAAACAGAAGCCATTCCATAGACTTGATTTTTCTTAGATTTTTTCACAATTTATCTTAGATCTTCTTTATCTGGTAGTTCTACTGTATCCTTTCTGTGATGTCAACCTGAACTGTGCACGAAAATTAGATGCTAGCAGTACACAGGGTCAATGCAATATTAATTCCTGGGTTTTGTTGTCTGTGTTGGAGCTTCCATACAAAAAATGAACAATCAGCCACATCATCTCATGTCTGTTTGAGGTAATATGGTCAGCTCACAATCCCTCTGTGCCACATATGTTAGATTTACTCTTTATTGTTCCGTTACTGAGTAAAATTTACATTCCCCAAGAGCTGAGTGTGCAATGCTCTTTGCTTGTAATAACTTAGTCATCATCAGCATTTGGAAATAGCCTTTATATTTGACATTGCAATTTTGGTGTCCTAAGTGACTACCATTTGCATTCTTTGATCAGAAGTTATTTAGCTCTTCCTTTATAGGAAGAGTATGATATACACCAGTTGTCACAGACTAATAGGTCTTAAGGAACAGGGAAGTGGGTGCACCCAATGCATTTGTTTTCTTGCTTCATAAGTTATCTTTTCTATGACTTGAGGCAACAGCCGCACAGAAAATTGATATATTCCTATTGAAGTATTTGTGCAAGGGATGTTTATAATAGCTAAATTACAGATTAAGGCTGCAAAGGAAGCTTCATCTGGGTTAAAGATACTTCCTTGAGTTTTGCCTGGACTGGCCACTAAACAAGTGATAGGTTCTCCCTATGGACCCCTCTCCCTTCCCAAAGGGAAAAAGGAATAAGGGGGAGAGACCTGTTGTTTGGAAAAGCAAGCTAGAAATTATATGATAAAAACAATAACAATAAGTATTTGCAATTATAAACAAAAACAATATTGAACACCTTTTGGGCAGTTTAGGGTCACCTGTCCTGTCTGCTCCTCCCCACAGACAGGACTAAAACCCCAATGCAAGTGAATACAGCAAGTGGCCTTGGTCTTCACAGGAGCAAGGATAAGCAGGAGCTTTTCTGTGTCCTGATACTTGCTACTAACTGGTAAGGTCACCCCTAAGCCTCCTCTGCTCCAGGCTAAGCAGACCCAGCTCTATCAGCCTCTCCTTGTAGGGCTTATCTTCTAGTCCCTTTAACATTCTAGTTGACCTTCTCTGGACTCGTTCCAGCACCCTGATTGTTAATAAATAAATAGGGTACTCTCTCACTTGTTTACTTCATGACCTGAAATTTCATGTCATAAAGCTGGCTGCTCAGATTTAGCTTTTAGTCCCACTTTTACTAACAAAAGACATTTTCAGCATCAAGCTGAGTTTGAACAAATAGTTGTGCATACAGGCAGAAAGGGAGAGATTTTTTACTTATATTATGCATCTATTATCACGTTGTCTACTTGTTACATATCTATTAGGTACTTAGGTGGTACAAATCTGTCTTCTAATGTATTTCCAAAAAGCACACGTGTCAGAATGATTTGCTTCTCCAATGTTTTTTGGCTGTTAGAGTTTTTGAGGGTTTCTGGGTTTTTAGCATAGAGAAGGTAATCCTGTGCTTTAGAATGAGCAAAAGGCATTTTTGAAAACATGTTGGAAATAGTCTTAAAATAAATGACTTTTTAGAAGAAGTATCTGAAGTTCAACTTAAATCTGAAACTGCTAGGAGATTATTGGTTTCTGTTTCACTTGGGTTGAATTCTTATGCAGAGGTACTTGCATGTCTTCTCTTTGTCATTCTTCCCTGTATTCTTCTTTACATGAGAACTGATGTGGATTAATAAGTCTATTCTAAGAATTATTTGAAGAAGTGTACTAATAGCTCAATTGCCTTACTAATTACAGATCAAATGGTGAAATCTGGGTGAAAAGATGAGAGGTTTTTTAGGGTGGTATTTATAGATAGAATGGAAGTGATCTGTGGTGTTAGGTCTGCCTTACTTAAAGAGAATCTTAAATCTTGAATTTATTACCATCTTTCTATTCTTGAAATTTCAAATAGACTGCTCTTGGTTGATAGACTGCAAAGCACTAGGTGCTGAAGGATGGATAGATTCTTAGAAGAAAAACAAAGGTGCTGTTGGTTCAATAATGTCTTTCTCTACTTAAACTGGAACAGACTTGCTTTGAATACCTGTAATACAGTCAAAGAAGAGTTGAAGTGAAAGAATTGTTAATAGAGGTGCTGAAATCCCAACTCGGTTACATTTATAGCAGAACAGGACTGTACAATTGAAATCCCCCATCTGGTTAGAGAGTGCTGCAGTCTTATAGGTACTGGGCAGATTTTCTTCACAGAAATATTCATGCTGGCATGAGCTTGGTGTAGAATGATTTTTTGCTATCGGACCAAACCCATCTTTTCGGACATATCCGCTTCTCACTGGTAGCTTTAAACTGTTTGAGAATATAAATTTCCTTTAAAATAAAGTCTAGACTGAGCAGATGAGATTCAGGCACATACCACAGCAATATTCCAGGAGACCCCACTGAAGTGTGAGGTAAGCATTGTACACTCCTGATGTAACATGACATTCATTTAGGACTGTAGTTCTGGCTTTCTTTGTTGTACTTGTCGATAATTCCAGGTTTCAAAGGGACTCATATATAACAGGAGAACTCTAATTCCCCTTGAAAATCATTCTGTACTTCAATTTACTTGAAAGACTTTATTTCCCACCTGGGAAAAGAGCCACACTATACCTTCCTATTAGGGCTTTTTTGAGTTGGATAGCCAGTGTTTTTCAAAACCATTCCCATTGCAGCCATGCTGTTCAACAAAGAACAACAAAAATGTTTAAGTCTTCTATGAATACCCAAAGTTAGTGATCTTGCTGAGACTAACTTCTCTGTTTTTAATTTAATATTTAGTTTCTTTGCTGTTGTTTTAACTCCTGCTAATACACAGCAAGCAATGGAAAGAACAGTTTAACTGCTTTAAGCTGGAGAATTAAAATGAAGTGATGCCTTCAGCATTGTTTTGGCCACTACTATATATGCATAACATCATGTCCTAACACATAAGCAGTTTACACTAAGGACATATAAACAGTTTTGTAGTCTACATGGAATACATTTGTATTCTAAAAACATCTTTTCAAAGTTAAAAGAATTTCCAGAGAGAATAAACTCAATTATTATTTTAAAAGAGCCCCAAAAGGTACTAGTGAACACAACAAACATTGAAATGTTAAATTTGAGAGAGTAATCTCAAATTACCTAATTGTAACAAAGCAAAATTGTTTTGAAAATGATTTGTTGTATGAGCACTGTAGGATGGAAAGAACATAGAAACATCACCCAAGTTTAACTCCAGGGACAAGCAATCTAATAATTTTCCTATGTTGAGAGAAGTAGGCTGCTCTTTTGTGTCACTTAAACCAGATTGTGAAATGAAAAGAAGGCTTGACTCTGGCAAAGCAAACAAATCTGACAAAATCTGTTCCTCCAACATTTCTAACTAATACGGTAAATTACTTCTCACAGATCAACCCAATGCGGATCAATGAGCTGCACACTGTAATGAACGGCTGTTCTACTCCTGGCCCTTTCTTTATTGAGTGCTCAGGAGGCCAATCCATTAGGTACTGAAATAAAAATGTTTTCTCATGACACTGTCACAGTGTCTCTATGGAGATGGTTGGCAGCAGCTTTGTCTTTATAAATTTTGAAAGACTGAAAGAGGGGAAAAATGTCATTAGACAGTATGTATAAATACGGATTTTGAGGCTGTTTCATCATGTATTGTAAGCTTTTGAATGAAATGCTGAGGAGCATTAACTGTACAGAGATGCCACATGACTCGGCTATGTAGTTTTAGAATTTTAACTGACAGAATGGGAATATAATAGATACCTTTAGGAATGTTACTTGGGAAAAGAAATTCATTTGACAGAGAATACACTTCCATGAACTTCAGCCAGGTGCTAACAATTCCTGGCTGCTAAACAAGGTGTTCCAGGTAGCCTTCATCATCAGCCCTGCATTCCTACTGTACTTTGTGTCAAAAAACAGCCTCCTAGACCTTTTCGTGGGTACTTAAATATTCTGTTACATAGAGGGAAAGCTTCAGACCTTTTTATGCTGGGATAATGTTTAAGTGGCTTACAGGAAGATCAGAAATGTGTAGAATGGGGCTCAAAGTGAGGACTAAGAAGAATGAGAAGTGTGAGGAAGCTTTCTTCCCTTTTAACTGGTGAGCTTTTAGGTCACCTGTATGCCTTGCTAGAAAGCAGTCTTAATCATGCTACTGTATCAGCTGTGTGACTTGGATATGATGCCCTGCTCATTGCAGTATGCCTTAAAGGTTTGAGTATTGTTCTAGAGCTGAAGAAATATTTGACTTTTAGATGTAATAACCAAACATAGCACAGAAAAAATACTTCTCTATGAGAAAGATAGGTGAAAATAGATTGCCTTTCAGTCCTTTTGTCAATAAATATTGAGGCAAAATAGAAATAAGGATATTAATTATACAATATTTATATTAATTATAAATTCTGATGCACCCCAGGATGCTGGTGGCCTTCCACTGCTCTCCAACAGGTCAATCCCCATCCTGTTCTGGTCCCTGGACTCTACACTGACCCTTGTACTCCCTTAAATTTCTCTCTGCCCAGCATTCCAGCCTGCCCAGGTCTCGTTGAATGGCAGCACAGTCTGCTGGGGTATCAGCGACACCACCCAGCTTGGTGTCATCAGCAAACTTGCTGACAGTGCACCCCAATCCCTCATCCAAATCATTAATGAATAGATTAAAGAGGGCTGGTCCCAGTACTGATCCTTGGGGAACTCCACTAAATACAGGCCTCCAACTAGACACTGTTCTACTGACCACTACTCTGTGGCTTCTATTCTGCGGCTAGTTCACAATCCACCTCACTACCCAACCAGCAAATGAAAACCCTTCGAGGAGAAATTTAGAGTGTATCTAGCTTAACTAAAGCTGCTTATTCTTGTATTTTTCTGTACAAATACAACTTTTTTGGTATTCCAGAAAAGCCTTTTGGTGACTGTCTTACTGAATAGTTCTCAAGAATTAACTTCTCCAGAGAAAGAGTGAGTGTCATCTGTGATCTCCTGAGAATTCCTTCATTCCTAAACATATGGCACTGTCAAAATCACTTCTGTTATCTCCATAGGATACCAAAATAGAAATTGTGGAGCCACTGCCAGTGCCTCTTCCACAAGTACTTGCTCCTGTGTAGCTCATCGCAGGCCTTTGTGTTTGTTTTTCTGAGTCCTGCTGATGTCATTCATTATAGACACACAAATCAGGGATTTGAGTAAAGAACTTTGCAGCTTTAAGGTATTTCTTTTCCATGTTTTACTTCTTTAAATTTTTTAAAGTGTTTTGATAGCGATTTTGATTGTACAGTTGCAGAATTTCAGCCTGAGCGTTATACTTTATGATGGAATAACGATGGAGTACTGTAAGATACACGTATATTAGACCGTAGAGCATGGCAAATGTTTGTGTGTATTTTTTAAAGGGAAGGCATTTGACACAAATATGAGGCAAACTGCAGTTATTCCTCCTAACTCCTGTTTAAATTTTCTGGTGGAAGTAGTACTGATTTTGATCAGCAGCACTCAGAGCAACATTATGGCATCGCGTGAAGGGTACACCTCAAGAGAAAAACTAAGCAAGATGATGAAGACATGTTTAAAGGGATATCTAGGCTAAGATAAACATTTAGATGTTTAGGAATGTCTGGCACAATATGAACTGAAATGTTTATTTCATCTCTTTAGATTCCTAATTTTCAAAGAATTTGTGGATTGATGAATGTTGGATAAGTGTATGCTCTCTTTTCCTAACAAGAAGCTGAAATTAAACCTCAAGTAATATCCTGTCAAGAAGTGGTCATGTCAATTCATAGTGTATGTGAAAGGTGAAGATGGGAATCAGCAGGTGAATTTTAGTAATCAATTACAAGTCAAATACCTAATAAACAACTAATTCCAGGTGACATTTTTCCTGTTATCTCCTCTCTGGGTTCAGCTTCATTAATCTCTAACAAAGCTCCAGCAATTCAGAAACAACAGCGAAGTTGCATACATGGTATGTCAAGTGAAAGAAAGAGATTACAGGATCAGTCATGCAGTGGCAGGTAGCTTTGAAATATGCAAGCAGTTGAATACCATCTGTTTTGAATGCTTCAAGTTGTGCTCTTTAAATTTATGAAGACTTTCTGGTAAAATACTCAGTTAAAATACCCTACGAACATGGAGGCCCTCTATTCTAGATAAATAAATACTTACTACATCTTTTCATATTCTTACTTGTTTGCAGCAGGACAGCTTGTTTGAAGGCTGTAATCTCTTCAGAGTTGATTTTTGCATATTACAGGATGAGTAACAGTGGCAATTAGAGAAAGGTGATGCAACAAGTGGCAAATACTCTGGCCCTGTGGTTAGATTTTTCAGCAGTACTAAATTCTTTAAGAAATATCTTGTACATCATTCTAGACATCATTCTAGAAATGGTGATGATTATGCTGATCTCTTGAAAGCTGCTCTGATTAAAGTGGTATCTGGTTTTGTCCAAATATTTACAAACCGTGCTTTTCAGACTGTACCTATTGTTAAACCAGTGGCCCAGCACTGCAACATTCACCTTTGTCTTCCACTGGTTGAAAACCAGTTGTCCTTTGAGGCCAAAATAAAGTGTCTTTTGACCAACAAATATTTTACTTTTTAATGAAATAACTAGTGCTGTTATGTAGTGGTCGCTGGATCATTATATTTACTACTGCCATTTACTACTCAGTAGTGCAAAGATTGCAACTGTGTTTTGATTTGGTAACTCTCCTCAAGTTTCTTTTCAAATTTTCGTTTAAATAGCTTAATCAGCTTAATCAGTCCTTGATAAAACTGTGTCCCTATAAATTTTGCTTTCCTACAAAGATTATAAATGACAAATTCCTTTTTCTCAAAGCCTAACAACCCTGTGTTCTGTTACTTGGTTCTCTATATGAGATGAAAAGCTGCAGATTTTGTTGTCTACCTTGTCCTTCTTGAACTGGTCAGCTTGGAACAGTGTTCCTGATGTGGCCTCACTAAGGCAGAGAGACATGGGAGACGGTTAACACGTTGGTTTTTGGCTTCAGATGAGAGGCCCTGGGGAATCGAACCTTCCTTTCCATTCACAGAACTGAGTAGGGCTCCTGGGGCCCTCTTAGGTAGTGATGCTTGTGGGAAAGTCCCTTTTCCAGTCCTCTTGCAGACGTCAGCCCCCTCTGACATTGCAGACTGGTTTCTGACTCGTCTTTTCTCAGGAGTTTTTCATGGTGGGACTAAGGCCCGCAGATACTCACTGATCTTCAGGCCCTAACAACATGGTAGATAAGAATACAACAGATTCCCAGCCTCTTTCTCTTTGTCAAAAGTTGAGGAGATCGTTATTTCTGATCTTTCTTATCAGAGGCTTCTCTTGGTGGCGGAGCATACGGAATCTTTGCCAGTCACTGGTGGAACTGTTGTGGTAGACAGGCTCTCTTCAGGGCCTGCAACAGGGCCTCCTCCTCTTTTCTTCTCCCCTGTGGTTAAGGTTCTGAGAGAGGGAGAGGGTTAAGAGCTCATTGTTGTCTGGCATCTTCCAAGGTGATTGATTTGAAAGGAGAAGCAGCGTAGGAGCTGCCTGTCTCTTCAGCCCGCTGCCAGAAGCCAAGAGGAGCTGGCATTGGCCACAGGTCAAGAGCTCTGCTCTCTCTGCATTCAAGCCGTGGCTGCTGGGCCGGGAGCTGTGGTTTAGCCCCCTATTAGGGCAGCTAGGCTTCCTTTGTGCTCCACCCTTGGGTGGCAGGCAGGCCAAGAGCCTTTGCTCGCCCCCCCTGCCCTAAGGATGGAGCAGGGGAAGCTCTCTGTCTTACCAGACAGACAGAAGAGGAGCAGACAAGAGGAAGTCCACTCTATTTTATAGACTCTGTCCATCAATCACCTGTAGGATCAGGATACTGACCCAGGTGTCTGTTGGGAAGGTTATATCTAGCTTCAAAACATGTTCTTCTACCATAAAAGAATCAAAACTAGCACTAGAAAATTCTATCTTTTTCAAACTGCGATAACCTGCTGGCTGTTGTGAATTTCTTAATTCACCCCAAAAGACTATCTGCCTTCTTGGCTAGAACAGCACGTTGCTGGCTTATGGCTAACTACCAGGACTTGACTAGGAGATGCTTTCCAGCACATCCACCCGTAATTCTTTGTGCTTTGTATTTCTTATAATATTTGTTGATTTAGTTTTCATTGATTCTCCAATAAGAGATGCTATGTTCTTGCACATTTCATCTATTTTATTAATAAAACATTTTTAAAGGCAGCACATTTCATTGCTTGAGGTCCATGGACATTTTGGGTTTAGTTTTAGTTCTGCCTTCCCATCTTTCAAAAAGCTGTTTCAAAATAGAACTGCTGAGGGAAAAATTTACTTAAAGTTGTTTTGAATTGTGCTAAGTTGAGGAGCACCTGGAGATTCTTTGTGATAAGTACTATAGCTTTGTGTTGTTATGTTGCTGTAACTCAGCTGGACTTTTCAGTGTCCTTTGTGAGGCCCATCTAAGTATGAAATTATGATAGCTCTAATGCTCATTTCACCCTTGTTCTCTCTTTTTAGTAATGCTTGACATTTCAGCTTGCGCTGAGTAGAGACTTCATGCTGCTACATTTACTTGTGTAGTAAAAATAGGTAAAATGTACACTTTGGACCAATTAAGTGTATCCTTGAAACTGCCAAAACAAAGATGAATTTTAAAAGAGACGGAAGAGACTATGGGGCATCAAAATATTTGTTTCAATTATGCTTTTACTTCAAAAATATCTGAAATAAAAGGTATATTTACGTTCTTGAAGCAGTTATATCAGGAAAAATGCTTCCAACATGCCTTCTAAAAATAATGCCCATGCCTTAATGTGTCCACCTCTTGTCTAAAAATCTCATTATATATTTGTCTAATTTAAATGTATGTTTGTCTACTGGAATACACTAAGTTAGAGACAAACACACCAGAACCACTGGCCTTTAAACCATGGCTTCACTCTGGGAATTATGTGTAATTCTTGCTGCTTTTATATAGCCATTTTTAATCACACACAAATGACAAATTAGAATCAGAAAAGATTGCGGAGGGGTGTGTGTATGTTATATATAAATATATTATTGTGGGAAAGAAAAACTCTGTACTGCTGATATGATTTGACTGGACTTGATTTGATTTGAATTATTTTTTGGTGACCTGAGGAAAAAATCTAGTGTATTACAGATTTTGATAGTGTTTTTTTCCCATCTCAATAACGATTAAGTATAGATACTAGTTTTTATAGCAAAGGAACAAAGGATTGATGCAGGTGTTTCAAGATAATGAGCATAATCTCTTCAAGTTGAACCCATGTTTATGTCCTTCAGCCATATTGAAATTATGTGATTACTCCTACGAGAAAAATCGGCTTTCTAAGTTTTGAAAAACTGTTTCATTAGCTTTTGGGCCAAGTCTGGCTTGACTTTCAAGTTGGATCATATCACTAAGTATCCTTCTCCTTGATGTCACTTCTCACACTGTTGTTACTAAAAGTCCAAACAAGAAAGCATTAGTTTTTATTAAACAGAAATGCTTTTTGATATCGGGTTCCTTTGATTAAACATATCAATTGTAATGCTTTGTATTCCTGGAAATCAGTTGTAGATATCATAACATAAGCAATTAACACGGCTCCACCTATTACTTAAAAGAGAAACCAAACAAAACCCAATCCAGAGTAATTGATGATTGCTAGTGGCTGGAAGAGAAATTAGCTTTGCTTGTTGCCTTGTGGCTCCCTCTGTTCTATCTGAGATGTCATCATTGAACTGTTATTATTCAGACCTGAGAATTATTGGACACCTACTGCCTGAGGCAGTAAGGAAGCAGAATGAAGGCTGCTTAATTGAACCTGCTAACAATAACATTGACTATTCATGTGAAGCAGAGGTGCCTAATCGAACAAATGGGAGGAAGGGCATCTATTAATTCTCAGTCTTGAGATGAAGTTGAGGCTCCAGATACAGTAATTTATTTACTTATTTTAATGGAGCCTTAATTTTTTGCTCGTTGCAGACAGTAGGATAAAAGGCATGGATAGTGGAGCAAATTTGCGATTGAGATGCCTGCAGAAATAAACCCCTCACTTTTGTGTTTTATTTTTCTTTTAAAAGTGTACAGTAATAGGTCTCAGTGATGTGCAATTTCTGCCTCCTCTTCTCTATCCACTGTGGTTACTTAATGCAACCTGTAGGTGACACTGTGCACAGGGAATGCTGCAGGTATAGCCAAGGTCTGTTAAGCGTTAATCTAAAGCTCTTAAAAGCTCTCTATGGTAGAGGATGTAGGAATAATAATATCCATTAGTGTACTGTAATGTGCCTAAATGTGTTCCTGTGCGACTTGGTCTAGGTGATCCTGCTGTGGCAGGGGGATTGGACTGGATGATCTTTTGAGGTCCTTTCCAATCTCTAACGATTCTATGGTTCTACGAATCTAAATAACACATTGAATAACACAGCATCTCAATCACAGATTGAAAACAAGTTAAAAACAAGTGAAGGCTGAAGCAGAAGGCACATCTGCAAATTAAGAAGAATGGAGTCAGGCTGGGGCAAGGTATAGCAACCCACTGAGCTCCGACAGCTCTTCTCTTACAGGCGTTTTGGACACGGATACCTTGCCTTTCTGTCTGAAAGTGCCAGCTCATGGAGTCTGCTTCACATGATTTTCCTTCCTGTCCATGTAATGGCAAGTATAGCATCAGAGTGCTGTGCTCCAGTGTGATGTGATGTACAGTCTACAAGTACATAATAACATTTCTGCTTATTAAGTTCTACCAGGCTAATTTAGTCTTGCAAAGCAAAGGGTAGTCACTAGTCAACCATCTTGATGCACAAGCTGGATGTTAATATTCTGGTTGTCGTGGCAACCACACAGTATTTAAAACAAAAAATGCATCTGCAGAATGTGCAAAGACAACAGATTTCACAATTAAAAGAAAACTAATAGAATTCTCAGTGAGAAATACTTGGAGTACTAGTTAAATCTATTTGTTTTGCTACCATATAGGATTGACGCAAGTCTCAAATGCTGTATTATAATGCTGTGAATGGGAACAGCTTCTGACACCACCGAAAATGAAATGATTATGTGCTACGATAACATGCCGTGGAAAGAGGACAGCATTTTGTAAGTGATCCTCTGGAATACTAGAGTCTTGTTTTAAAAGTAGATGATTTGTCTCTGGTGAAATATTTGAAGCTGATATCTAGTGACATGGTAGATGTGGAAACAATTCACTCCACAAGGAATGTCAACTGCTAGCAATCACAAAATTACAGCTTAGTGTAATTTCCAAGAAGCTGGAATTTTCAATTAAAGACAAGAATGTCTAAGGGATTAATTCTTCTTGGTTCTTAACTAGTAACCTTGGGAATTTCCAGACAAATCCCTTTAGAACTGATTACTCTTCACTAGTCTGTATGACCAAATAGAGTATTTTTCTTTCCCTGACCACCCTAAATTAAGGCAATGAGAGGCAGCATCTCCAATATAAATATTTAAATACTCAAGTCTCTAGAAGTCTCTAGTTTACAGGTTTACAGCAATCAGGACATGGTTGCTGAATGTTGTACTTTTGGCTTGCATGAAATTTGCTCGATGTTTATTTTCTAATAAAATATTGCAGGCCAGAAAAATTTTACTTCTAGTAATATCAATACTTAACTAAAGCGTTAGGGTCTAATTATGACTATTATGGAAGGACAATACAGCGTGACACCAGCAGTCCAGGAGGTTCTTGGAATGTGCTGAGGATTAACTTTCTTATCCAAGTGACAGAGAAGACTACAGGAAATAGTGCTGTCCTGGACCTTGTGCTCACCATCAAGTTGGGGCTGGTGAGTGAAGTGAAGTTCAAGGGCAGCCTCAGCTGTAGTGATCATGAAACGGTTAAATAAAAGAAAAAAACGAAATAAATTGTGAGATGAGAGGTTTTTATGAGCGCTCAAAACTTGTCCCAGTGCACAAAGATTCCTTTAATCTATTTCTTATATGATAAATAGATTCAGATGTTTTTCTATTGCTGTCTCAATACTTGGTTATTGCACTTGCAGTTGACACGGCAATAAATAGTAACAGCTGAGAGAATGGTATTCTCTGGAAAATACATGTACTTGTGCATGATAAGCTGTACACATTTACTCGTCTGTCTTTCAAAATGTCTTTACAGTAGTTAAAAATTGATTCAGGTAAAACCTTATGTATGGAAGTTGCAAGCTGGTGCTGAAAATCCTTTTGATGAATTGAAACCTTCTGACTAAACCAGGAATATGCATTTTCAGTGTTTGTAGTCACAATTTGTTTTTCACATAGTTTGTTTCTAAGAGGGCAGCTGTTTTGTTTCAGTGTTTACACCACATTTTATTTTGCTTAACAGAAAATGTATATGTACAGTAGTGTTTACACAAATACAACATGGTTTTCAAACTACTTGCAAAGAGCTCTGCATATATTAGTTGTTATATGATGATGTTTCTTAACTTTTTAAAAGAAAAACCAACTCCTCAAAACTGCATTAAAGCTAGAATGAGGAAATTTGATTTCTGAAAGACACAGTTGCACACAGAAACAAGCAGTAATGCTTTACCTGAAGAAAATTAATCAACTGTGGAATATTGTGGGCAGTAAAGGTTTCCAAAGATGAAAGGATTTACACTAAAGATTAATAATTTTGTTGTGAAACTAAATAAGAAAAATACTATAATGCCTGTTTAGTATTTATTTTCACTAAGGTAATGTTTATATGTAGCTGTGCAACATATTTCATTGTATATAATAATTTGGAGCAATACTTTTGTGGAGTATATAACACATGTGCTCTGACAGTATGACACCACAGTGTAATGGCATGATAGGGAAATTAGTCAAGTGAAATTCAACCTACAGTATTTATGTTAAAAACTCAAGAAAGTGCGTTTTAGGCATGTACAAGCCCATGTTCACATAGCCAGGCTAGACCCACTTATGTGCATTATGTAAAGCATGTCATTAAGCCCTTAAAAATTCTTACTGACCTGAGATGACAGCAATGTTTCCATACAATTCTTTCGCAGCCTTAGGAGTCAGCAGATGCTATGGCTGAGAACCTCTTCTTTCTGCTTTCATAAGCCTTTGGTTAAGTTGATACCTGCAATGTTTCATCATTTGTGGGTACATGGTTAAAACATGTTTCTGCAGTCTTTTTTTGAGCAAACAGAAGAAAATAATGTTGTGTACTGTATGCAGCAACCTACTTGCCATCCTCCCTGTGTGAGAGCAGTTGTCTTCAGCTGCGAAGTCATCTATGTGATGNTCCACAAGGAGTGTCAACTGCAAGCAATCACAAAATTACAGCTTAGTGTAATTTCCAAGAAGCTGGAATTTTCAATTAAAGACAAGAATGTCTAAGGGATTAATTCTTCTTGGTTCTTAACTAGTAACCTTGGGAATTTCCAGACAAATCCCTTTAGAACTGATTACTCTTCACTAGTCTGTATGACCAAATAGAGTATTTTTCTTTCCCTGACCACCCTAAATTAAGGCAATGAGAGGCAGCATCTCCAATATAAATATTTAAATACTCAAGTCTCTAGTTTACAGGTTTACAGCAATCAGGACATGGTTGCTGAATGTTGTACTTTTGGCTTGCATGAAATTTGCTCGATGTTTATTTTCTAATAAAATATTGCAGGCCAGAAAAATTTTACTTCTAGTAATATCAATACTTCACTAAAGCGTTAGGGTCTAATTATGACTATTATGGAAGGACAATACAGCGTGACACCAGCAGTCCAGGAGGTTCTTGGAATGTGCTGAGGATTAACTTTCTTATCCAAGTGACAGAGAAGACTACAGGAAATAGTGCTGTCCTGGACCTTGTGCTCACCATCAAGTTGGGGCTGGTGAGTGAAGTGAAGTTCAAGGGCAGCCTCAGCTGTAGTGATCATGAAACGGTTAAATAAAAGAAAAAAACGAAATAAATTGTGAGATGAGAGGTTTTTATGAGCGCTCAAAACTTGTCCCAGTGCACAAAGATTCCTTTAATCTATTTCTTATATGATAAATAGATTCAGATGTTTTTGTATTACTGTCTCAATACTTGGTTATTGCACTTGCAGTTGACACGGCAATAAATAGTAACAGCTGAGAGAATGGTATTCTCTGGAAAATACATGTACTTGTGCATGATAAGCTGTACACATTTACTCGTCTGTCTTTCAAAATGTCTTTACAGTAGTTAAAAATTGATTCAGGTAAAACCTTATGTATGGAAGTTGCAAGCTGGTGCTGAAAATCCTTTTGATGAATTGAAACCTTCTGACTAAACCAGGAATATGCATTTTCAGTGTTTGTAGTCACAATTTGTTTTTCACATAGTTTGTTTCTAAGAGGGCAGCTGTTTTGTTTCAGTGTTTACACCACATTTTATTTTGCTTAACAGAAAATGTATATGTACAGTAGTGTTTACACAAATACAACATGGTTTTCAAACTACTTGCAAAGAGCTCTGCATATAGTAGTTGTTATATGATGACGTTTCTTAAACCTTTTAAAAGAAAAACCAACTCCTCAAAACTGCATTAAAGCTAGAATGAGGAAATTTGATTTCTGAAAGACACAGTTGCACACAGAAACAAGCAGTAATGCTTTACCTGAAGAAAATTAATCAACTGTGGAATATTGTGGGCAGTAAAGGTTTCCAAAGATGAAAGGATTTACACTAAAGATTAATAATTTTGTTGTGAAACTAAATAAGAAAAATACTATAATGCCTGTTTAGTATTTATTTTCACTAAGGTAATGTTTATATGTAGCTGTGCAACATATTTCATTGTATATAATAATTTGGAGCAATACTTTTGTGGAGTATATAACACATGTGCTCTGACAGTATGACACCACAGTGTAATGGCATGATAGGGAAATTAGTCAAGTAAAATTCAACCTACAGTATTTATGTTAAAAACTCTTTAGTAAAGTGCGTTTTAGGCATCTACAAGCCCATGTTCACATAGCCAGGCTAGACCCACTTATGTGCATTATGTAAAGCATGTCATTAAGCCCTTAAAAATTCTTACTGACCTGAGATGACAGCAATGTTTCCATACAATTCTTTCGCAGCCTTAGGAGTCAGCAGATGCTATGGCTGAGAACCTCTTCTTTCTGCTTTCATAAGCCTTTGGTTAAGTTGATACCTGCAATGTTTCATCATTTGTGGGTACATGGTTAAAACATGTTTCTGCAGTCTTTTTTTGAGCAAACAGAAGAAAATAATGTTGTGTACTGTATGCAGCAACCTACTTGCCATCCTCCCTGTGTGAGAGCAGTTGTCTTCAGCTGCGAAGTCATCTATGTGATGACCTTTTCAGAGTTCAGACCTTTTCATCCTGACATGAGCAACATCTCCCTCAGTGGCACATATAAGAACAGTGCCTGCGGAAGGGTGCCCTTTCCTTTTCAACTCGGGCCACATTTTCACAATGATTTCCGCTGCTCCTTGCGTTACTTACGTTCATGCATTTAATTCTTCATTAAACCATAGTTACATAGCTTTTGAGAAGCCTTTCAAAGTGTTTTGTTTGTGATCAAACACACTGGTGTGGCAATTCACTTCTGCATTCAAACAACAAAAATCTAGCACATAAACGTTACAGTCAGATTCGTCTGACTGTCAGTGGTGTTTCTCTGCAGAACAGTGAATGATGTGCTGTTGGCTTCCAGACAGACTCCCAGTGCTGAATGTGTTTTCTGGCTTTGATGTCAAAAACTTTTTGTAATTTAAGGCTGTTAAAAATTGGATATGTTTTGGCTGAGATGGTAAGAAACGGTTGAGACCTGGGCTGTAAGCATTGCGGTGTGGGGAAAGGCCCCTGTAATCAAGTGACTGCTGCTTCACAGCAGTTAACCAGAGAGTTGGGGTGACTTCAGTTAAGACTGCAGTAATGTCTGTGAGTATAACGGAGAAGAATGACTTAGCAATGAGTTAGGAATTGTATGTCCAAGAGCTGGTACTGCAGAGAATGTAGCTGCAAAGGGAACTTGACAAGTATGAGAGTGAGCTTCTGAAAAGCAGATAGCCTAGTGAAATTATTACTGAGGAAGAAGCAGTTGTAAATTGAGAATGCACTGGATTTCTGATGAAGAGGTAGGGATGCTTGCTTGGAATTCCATTTCACTATAAATGACCACAGGGCTTCAGGTAGGTGGCCTTAGTGATTGAACATGAGTGAGAAAGAGGTGGTAGACGTCACAGTATCTGTATGATATGCTAGCTCTTAACCTCATGCTCTACCGTCATCATACTGCTCTCTATATACCTCAAGTCTTTTTTCCTCAATTTGTCTTTCTCCTTTGTGAAAACAATTGCCTTCCCGTTTAAAAGACCAAATGAATAAACTAATGTTGTTCCATCTCTCTGCCTCAGTTCATGGAATAACAGCTCTGACTGGGCCATTTTTGAATTAATACACTCACAGTTCTAATAAGAATAATAAACCCAGCAAGACTTTTTATCCCCTCAGAGTTTGTTTTGACCTTTTTTTTGCTTGTTTTGAGGTTTTTTTATATGGTTATACATGCACTGTAAGCAACAATAAGAGGATTTGAACCTAACATTCTGATAAGCTAAATGGTAGTATTCTCAAATTTTAAATGAGATTAATTCTTGAAATCTTTTTACAATATTCACCAGGTTGTTAGAGATATATGCTGAGCACATCTATCTTCCCTTAGCTGATAAATATTGTTCTCTACCACTACTAGGGTTTAGAATTTGCAGCCTTGCACAAAAGACTTTTCTAAAAATTCTTCTTTCTCTTTTTTTTATCATGGATGCTATTTATTATTAAGATAATCTAAACAAGATGTGTGGACTTTAATTGGTTAGCTAGGTATATGACACTTGACATGCATCTTGTTTAAAATATTTATGTTACAGATACAAGAAAAATAGTGCAAATACCATTCAAGAAAGGATTTTCAAATAATTTATACTTGAGATGTATGACTGAATTCTGCTGCTGAACTGTTTAACTACCTTTAAAGTCAAACTAAAGGTTATTTGTGTATTTAGAAATCCTAAAACCACAAAACCTTTCTTTTCTACTTTTTGGTCACTTAGAATAGTTTCAAAACTTCCTTGAAATAGATGAACTGCACTTTAAAAATACAACTTTTAAAATTTTAATTCCTAACCATTAATAATTCCTAACCATTAATTACAGCAGTTCTCTACCTAGGTGTGATCTGAAACTAATATTGTGCTTTTTCTTACTTCCTACGTTACAGACTTTGATCAGTCAGTTGCCAGCTTGGTCTCTCAGAATTGAATTGCTACACTGGAATGACTTAAAGCCATCGCCTTAACATTTATTGCCAAAGAACTCCTTGCTAACTAAGTCATCTGTGTAAATCTTATGGCTGCTCTCACTGATCCTTTATTTTGTTTTACTTTCACTCACAGCTTTAGCTTTATTATTTACGTTTTATTAAGCTCAACCCAAGAGTTTTCGTGGTTGTGCCCTGCCCATTCTCATCCTACTGGAAGGATGAGTGAGCAACTCTCTGGGGCTCAGCTGGCTGCCAGGAAGGGCTAAACCATATCAGTGGCCCAATATAAAATTGCTCTATTTGCCCAGTGTTGAATTCCTTCAAAAGTAATTCTAAACAGCTTTCTGTAACTTCTTTAGTTCTCTAGTATCAGCTCTTTAAAAAGAAGAGCCATAGTAGGTTCTCAAAGTATTTGAAATCCTGCTAGAACTACAGAGACATAAAACTTTAAAAAGAAGAGAGTATGACCTCATTAACTATACCGTGGACATGTGCAAATCTGGGACATGGGGAAAAATTGGAGTAATTTGAAATGTGCATGTGATTACTGTAGCAGCTCAAGCTTAAACCACCCTCCAAATTCTTACGAGTTGTTCTTCCTTGGGATTTATTCTAATTGCTTTTTATCAATACAGTTTCCCTTTATTTCATTATTCCTGTTGTAATTCACAAAGGATAGCTCGCTCATTAATGAGAATTAGCAAAGCATTATGAAGATCAAATGCCCTTTTTCTTTGTTGCCCCTTTTGCTCGAGGGCAGCTACTACAGATCTTTCCGATGTCCTGGATGGCAGTAAAAGTAATTTATTTCATGGCAAATCATCATTCAGTGCCAGAATCCAAATGTCATATGGGGCATCGGTGGCAGACAGGCTCCTAGTACCACCAAGAGCGTCCACAGTACTGTTTGAACGCAGGTTTTCTCTCCAGAAGGTTGAAATGTCTCATTGCTGGATGCAGAACTACAACTGGTGTCTGATGAGAGAGGTAACCTTGGTCTCTGTCCTAAGGGCAATTAAATACAGTCCTGAAGGGCACAGGTAACTGAAAGTTGATTTCTATTTTGTATGTAAAATTTCAGTCAGAATAACAGATCGTGGAGTGTGAATTTCAATGAAAAGAAATGATTTGGATTCACAAACCCAAATATCATTGTTTCTAGAAATTAAGTTGGTAACTAAATACTTAATAGTTGATAATAAATATTGNGTTCTGGGCCCCTGAGTTTAGCAAGGATGGCGAGGGGCTGGAATGAGTCCAGACAAGAGCAACTAGAATGGTCAAGGGGCTGGAAGATAAGCCCTAATCTAATTTTTGCAGGTATACCGTGCTTTGCTGCAGTTGGGTAATCTCCATCAGTTGATAAGTTACAAAATCACAGAATAAACATGGTTGGAAAGGTTCTACTAGATCAGAGTCCAAACATACCCACACCCCCAAATACTTAAATATCAATGGAAAAAACACAGACTAACCCTCTCCATGCCTGTCACTGTAGCCTGTCATGAACCACCTCCAGGGATGGTGACTCAACCGCCTCCCTGGGAAGGCCATTCCAGGGCCTCACCACATTTCTTTGTAATTTAAAAACCATACTCAGAAAGCTTTTTTAAGAAAAAGTATCTTGCTGCACACACAACCTTGGAGATCACATAGCAAATTAAAACGTTCTTTATAAAGGAAAACAAATGTTTGGTGAGATTATCCATTATGTCTTCTGACCCAACTGAGATAGCAGGCAACAAGTTCAAAACAGGTCAGGCATTTCTTTTCCTATGTTTAAGCAGCATAATTTAATCAGTGAAATATTTCAAATACTAAAACCATCTGAATGGATGATCATTTGAAGAGTTATACATCAGGTGTTATTAACTCTAAGAACATCAGCTTTGAGTGTCCAGTCATAACTGGACTCATACCACATTGAAATACCACATTGCTTCTTAGAAGTCCATTATTACATATTTATGTTAGGAAAGAGTATTGTTTCTGTCTTAGCTACCCTATTGTCAGAAGGGGTGTTTTCAGATACCTGTCTTCATGCTGTTGGAGTACTTTGGGATCTTCACATTGCCTCTAGTTTGCACTGATTCCTTAGAACAACAAGGAAACTGTGGTTCCCAGAGCTACGTAAGTGCTTCTAAATTTGTGAGAAATGCTTTTAAGATATTCACAAACTGATTAAGAATTACTCTCCAGTAGCCTAGAATGGCAGATGTTTGTACTATTTCAGTCATGTATCATGCACGTCTAGATCACTGCGAGAACATACCCAGGTTATTAAGTTCTCTTGGGTTCAGTCTAATTCAGGCTTTTTTTATTTAGTGGAACTGAGGAAAAAAAGGCTACACAGGAACTCCTCTTGACGTTGTCAGCTGGGGAGGAATGAGAAATCTGCATCATTATCAGTTTTTCCAATAAGAAGATGCGATTTCAGTTCTCAAGATAACTTAAGAAGCATCTGTCAGGCTTTGAGAATACCAGTTGTCACAGAGCAGTGAGGCATATGGTTCATAAAACATCGTGTTGATGTGCTGTGAAGAGCATCCTCTTAGGGACAAGAAGTAATGTTTCCTACCCTTACTGCTGATAATTGCAGTCACGGCTGGAAAAGAAGGGTACTGGTAGATAGCTCACCTAGATGCTATACATAACAATCCTTATGGTACCTTGGGACCATGTGGGAATGTCAAAAAGTCTAATAGTAAATCTAAATATGGTAGATAAATTTGATGTTGGTGATAAAACTATAGACGCTTAATTTAATTTGTATTTTGTCTTGTTTTCATTTTATTTTTTAAATATTTTTTTAATTTCAGTTTATAAACATCTCATAATAATGTGAACAAAGTGGGTGAGTTGTAAACATCAGTATAGAGGCATGATTAAAAACACCTTAAAGGAAAAGGACGCAAGCACAGTAAAATTTCAGAAAACAAAGATTGTGGTTGCACTCTCCCTTTATTTGCTCCTACAGGAAAGGTTATCTGGTAATTTGGGTGTCTAATATCCTTTTGAACATGTATGAAGCTGGCATTTTGTCAATCTCTAACCCAAGCATGTTGTTTTTCTCAGAGCTGGAAGTGTTCTTTACTCTGTGTGTTTAACTTCGTGCATCAATATTTACTGCTCTACTGACAGTGAATGTGAGTTAGTTGCAACAGAATCTGACTGTTAGGCTCGTACAGCCTGGCATCTTTCCCCTTAGGGCACCTTAGTCCAGTTACCAGAACTATCAAACTAAGATACACACTCTCTTCTTAGAAGTTTCTGTCAGTCTCTCGGTGGCAGAGTACACAGGATCTTTGCCAGTCCGGGGGAGACAAAGCCAACATAGAGCTGGTTATGTGGGGCCGCTGCCTTGTATCTTGTAAGGTGTTCTATCAAAGTTCCATAGTTGCCTGTGTGGATCATTAATAGAATATGAATAAATATGTAATATATAAATACATTATAAATATATATTATATACAAAATATATTAATATAATAGAATAATTAAGGATGCTTCCTGTATCTGTAGATTCTACTAAACATGTATTTAATAATAGCCTCATATTAGTTCTGAGGTGTTATAACCTTCAGCCTTGCTAATTCACTTTTATAAGTAACCATTGCATCTCAACAGATCTATTAGCAGTTACGGTGGTGCACAGACTGACTCTGACAATATG
>VZRI01000433.1:30746-45186 GCA_013397515.1 Upupa epops
AATTACATTATCACCTTAACATTGGCCTCTAATAATAGCTATTACTAATATTAGTGTATATATATACTATATATAATATAGTATATAATATAGTGTATATATATTATATATACTATAGAATGTCGTATATATTAATATTAGTGTATATATAAGAATATATACTAATATATACTAGTATATGTATATTACTAGTATATAGTATATGTATATTAGTATATATATTAGTATATGTGTATAAATGTATCTATATTGCTGTTTAACTTCTTTAAAGAGAACTTATCTGACAGACTTCACAGCTCCTTCATCTCAGTTGTTGCCTTAAGTTGACTCCAAGCCTATTCCAGATCTATTAAGGGCAATATTCGAATTGACCTCAGTGGTGGGAAGCTTAGAATCACGACGACAGGAAAAGCATCCACCTTATACCCATAATATGATGGGAGTTGATAGTCATGCTATTAAGTTGTGTTCTTGAGGTTGAGTTTCAGTGGGGTTTTGTAATTATCATTTTGAAATTATGCCTGATATAGAAACTAACTACAAAGTTAACTAGGGCAGCTGTCAGGAAACCTGGTGGTTGCTGCGCTGCAAAGATGTTAAACCTAATCTTAGTTGTGCATTCAGAATCTTTCCTTGAGTTGTGGCTGATAGATGTCTTGTTTAGATGTCTTGATAGATGTTACCTTTGTTTGTAGTACCTACTGAGAGGGCAGCAATGTAAGGAAAATGAAAATTATGGTCACCATGTGGATGAATATCAGAGAGAAACTTGTTCTTATTGTATACAGAGAGAAAATTTACATGAAATAGGCAGCAAATTCAGGAAGTGACTAAAGGAACGGACACAGTTGAAAACAGCAGTGTTTCCAGCATGCTTTGGGGATAGCAGTTTTGCTAAGAATATATACACAGTGGTCTATAACAAGCAGCACGATCACTCAGTGAGCAATCTGAATTACAGAATCTGTGTGGAAAAGTCTATATCAGCTCACAAAACATCAGGATGAATAATTATAGAATTATGGATGCTGAACACATGAGGAAGAATATCAACACTAACTTGGGTATAAATGTTTATTTGCCTGAATGTCCATTTCACAGTTTAACAGGATAAAGAGAGAATGAATAGTACAGCAACTACTAAGTTTTATGAAAGCCTACTGTTTATAGGATGTAGTGGGATATATATCAAGGGTGAGGATTGCACTGCAGTCTGACCTAGAGCATCTAAGACACAGCAGCACATAAAGCTCTCCATGAATGGGATTACAATGTAGATGGAATTTTTGGCTCTTGCTGGAAGAATATGGCAAGAGCTACTGAAGTAAGACCAAGGTAACAGGAAAATCACTGGAGCATAAACCCATGAAAGTCCAAGGGTAGACAAACCATAAATAATGTGCGGTGTTTGAACACACTTCAGTGATCATAAGGGGAGGAGAAGAGAGAAAATATGTTTGACTATGGCTAGCCCCAGTTAATTAGTGAACCCAAAAAAAATTACAGCAAGAATTTGAGAGGGATAGGGTGATTAGCCTGGAGACTGAGAACACAAGGGATAAAGGTGTCCTTCCCAGTGAATTACCAGGTTGTCAGAATGAACCCGCCTTCTAGAATTCCTTCTATACTCCTTTTCAGAGAGGAGTTTAAGTGCAGCAAAATCTGACCTTAGCCACAATCAGTGTGACACTACAGAGGATGGCAGTCAATAGTTTGATGCTCAGATGGAGATTGGTGACAACTGATGTTCCTCTGAGGTGAGGAATTAGTGCTACTTACTATTGTTATCCACAAAATACAGTGGGATCCAGTGTACCCTAAGGAAGTAGCATCATAGCTTGATAGAATAAAAGAGAAGTACCCTCTGTCACTATTTAACAATTACTCTTATTTTTTTTCATTTTCTGAAGTCCTAAGGGGCTCTTGTAGCTCTCAGCTATGCTGCAGAAGACAGTCTGACACATCAACAAGGAAACAGCCAAGACTGTAAAATTCTTATTTATTCTAAGCGATTTGAAACTACATGGTAAACCAATTATTCCCTGCAGCTGACAGTAAAGAAATAATTCTGTGAAATCTTGCGTCCCTCCAGAATGGTCTTGGTAACTTTTTAGGACTGGGTAATTAATACTAGATCTTCATTACACTACCCTGTCAGTTTGGTTGATGCAGATTGAAGAAACAGATTCTTTTTTGGAGGTTAATCCTAATTACAAGTATTCATTTTCTTACCCAAGGACATGGCTGTTCTTTGAAAAATCTCTTAAACTCTGCTTTATTTCATCTTGGAGTCAGTTCATTTCTTTTAACTTAAAATGTCTCTTCATTTTTAAGGTTAAATGTAATTTGATGAGAAATGGAAACGGGTATTATTTCACTAAATCTGAGGCTGATTACCACTTAATCTAGCAATATCCATTAAAAAAAATCAACTACCTTGCAAAATGCCATCTAAAACCTTCTCACAAGAACAAGTTATTTGGTGATTTCTTATTATTACAGATTTATAAAAACTTGAATGTAAAAGTCTTCCCGTGAACAGAGAAATTGTGCTTTGAGAAGATGAATTTAGCAACCTGAACAGCACTGCCATTTTCTGATCTGCCAGGTTGATGGGCTAACAGTCCTCCTGTGGTCCATAAAAAAATCTCAATGACTGCCTGGAAAGCACAGCGAAACCTGGGGATGCTTTTGTCTGAAGATTAAACATTGAATAGGGGAATAAAGGCAGAAATGCTGCTGTCTTCTCTTTTCCAGTCCTGCAGCCCTTGAATCTGCCATGAACCTCCAGCCATGCAACTCTTTTCCTACCCACTGCCAGTCTGATCTTTGGTTGCACAAAGGCTGTTTATCATGGCACCACTGGGAATGCATTTTTTCGGTATTAAATATGAGGACTTAGGAGTTGATTTAGTTTTTACTTACGCTACTTTCTAGGAAATTACATGTTAGAGCAAACCTCAATAAACCTGAAGAATGGAGTAGAGCTTAATATAGTTGGTCTTGNACTACTTTCTGGAAAATTACAGGGTACACGTTAGAGCAAGCCTCAATAAACCTGAAGAATGGAGTAGAGCTTAATGTAGTTGGTCTTGTCTGAAATACTGTGAAATATTTTTGATCTCAACTTTTGCTGTAAAGTTATTGCTTACATGATTTATCTATTTTCAATTCTGATATTAGTTAAAATGACTGGTTTAAGTTTGCTGTGAGTATCTGATGCCCTGAACAGAGCATGTAAGTTGTTCTAGTTCACCATGGTATTTCTGTTACTGACCAGTGCTGTGCGTTTTGTAATCTTCAGCTTATACATGGTCCTTTGTCCCAGACTTTTAATATAAGTCTCTGGCAGAAGAGATATTTTATCTGCATTCCTCTTTCATTATATAGGTGTCAGGGGTGGGAGGATATCTTGGCCTCCATCAGGAGTGGTGTGGCCAGAAATCCTTTTAATAGCAACTGGTGTAGAGTTTGTGACCATACTTATCTGAGATATTGTTTACTTTATGCATTATTACATCCCAAAATAATATAGAGGTTTAATAACTATTTCTTCATTAAGCTTGAACTTGTTAAAATCATCAGGTGTGATGCCACAGGAAGAATGGCATCCCATGAAGACACAAGAAAATAATCTTCTGTTTTACATGTTGCTTGTTAGTTTTTTAGTTGAAGTCATCTTCTAAAATATCTTTGCTCTTTTAAGTGATGATGTTTGACTTGCTTACCACCAGAACTTTATAAAAGAAACAAAATTCTTTCTACTTGTGACTGTTCAAGTAGAAAACTCTGTAAGCATCATTCCCTGTAACACCTTTAGTTTCCTTGGAAGGACTGTATTCCTTACTAAACTCTCTAACACACTATTTGCATCCCCATGTTTCCCACACTTGTTTCTCACATGTCTGACTTACTCTGCAGCTTAATATGTTCAAGAAACAAAATGATATGCCTGAAAAAGATATGCATGCAAGTGATATCTCTATATTTGGAATAATGATACTTCATGTGAACAGGATGAAAAAGAAGCCAGCTTCTATGAATGGTTCACCTAAAAAACAAAACTGAAGTTTAAAAACCCCAGAAGCAGCAGGTCGTTAGTCTGTGTTGTGTAGACAGTCTGCATTAAGCAATTCAGAACAGACAGGGAGGGAAAGCATTCCACTTCCTTAGGACACTGAGTTTCAATTGAGTTGTGCTTCAAGTTGTAAGGATTCAGCACTTAAGGCTGTCAGTCAGTGTCGTCTGCTCAGAAAGGCATTTGCAGTAAGTTAGGGTGGAACTTGAAAGATGTTATATGATTTGTCCTCACTTGGGATTTCTCACCTAACTTAAATTTACCATCTGGAGTCTTAGTCACCCAGCATGTAGATGCCCTACACTGTGGTGTAGAACTAAGGAGGATGTTTCTAGCAGTCCAAAGCTGGAATCAAAGAGTTTTCTGAGCCCACGTCTTATTCCATAGTCATCTTTGTACTTCTTTCATGTACCAAGTTAGTGGCTATATTTAACAGCTAGTACCTGCTCCTCTCCCACTCCTTTTTTATTCCTTAAATTTCTGGTGTTTTGGTTCTGTCTGGGTGTGGAATAATCAGCATTTCTTACTCAGAACCTGTCACGACCTATTCACATGTATCTTCTGAAGCAAAAACCTGTTAAAAGCTCCTGTTGCTTTGGAGCTCTGTTTGCATTTCTGATAGTTTACAAAGTTCTAGCTTTTTGCTTGGTCTGCTGCTATTCCTGGTTTTGTGCAGAATATTGCATACAGTTTTCCGTTTAAACGGAAGGCTAATGCTGTTGTGTCTGTATGTTTGCAAGCGTTGTAATAAAAGACTGGTTACTGTCTTTCCTCTAACAGAATAGTGTGCCATAGGACACTTA
This sequence comes from Upupa epops, assembly GCA_013397515.1. Taxonomy (NCBI): domain Eukaryota; kingdom Metazoa; phylum Chordata; class Aves; order Bucerotiformes; family Upupidae; genus Upupa; species Upupa epops. The sequence goes on from VZRI01000433.1 coordinate 35,628, forward strand.
GAATCATAGCATCATCAGGGATGGGAAGGGACCTCAAAAGATCAACCAGTCCAATCCCCCTGCCACAGCAGGATCACCCAGACCAAGTCACAGAACAGAACATTATGTGACCTGCAGAGATCAACCAGTGCAATCCGTGAATAATATTGTTAACTCTTTAAATCCCCAATTAAGGAAAATTTTCTGGTTTTCTTAATGAGAAATATGGTCTTACAGTGTCACCCTTCTAACTGTGGTGTAAACAGCAGGGATTACAAGACTTGATGTGGGCTCCTAGTCCACACTAGTGCAGCTGCGTTAAGTAACAAGGGGAGGAAGTTCAGACTGAAAGTTTTCTTGTTCTTTATATCTTCCTGTGGATATGTTCCTTTATTTCCTTAAATAGTTTGGCAAATGAGAATATATACACTGGTGCTGAATGAGTTCAGGTTTGGCTGCTGAATGGTTTTACTGATTGAGCATTACATAAAAATGATAAATCCTGCATGATTTTGTCCTGTTTCCATCCACTATGCCTCTTTCCCGCTAGGGTTTTAGGGACAACAGGAATGATACTTAAATACGTGATTTGGAAATATTTTCCTCTGACGTTTAAGTAACTCAGCATTAGACCTATGCATGCTAGATCTTTTCGCTTCAATCTTACAGGTTTTTATTCTTCAGAAGGAAGAACCAAAGGCTGGGTTAAAATGCATAACCCCTATATGTACTACATTTCTAAATTATTTTTATTTTCTCACGGTGACGTGAAATAAACCTACTTTTCATTGAGCATTTATCAAATTACACATTCCTTGTATATTAAGTAAAGTATATACTTGGTACTCTCTTTTTTACTGGTTTTTTAGATTGCCAGATTTGTTTTTAATAATGTTTAATCCTTTAAGCCTGTTGCATTGCTTAGGATAAATCTCTTTGTTCTGTCTTATAAACCCTGTAAACATGATTCTTAGCAGAATTGGTACCAGAAAGATTCCAGAGACAGTCATTTACTACATCCATCACTTTCGTCTGACTCACTGTGTGTGTCTCGAGGGGCACTGTCTGATGCACTGAAATCTGAAGGCACCAGCCTCATCGTTTTGCCATCTGTACATGCTTTTCTTCAATCCTCAGTATTTCATTCCCTTGCTGCTTGTGACTTCCTGTGCCACGGACCTGTCTTGTTTCTTACTCACATCTCAGTTAGGTTGCTTTCTGATTGTCCATTAAGATGTCCAAGTAATCATTTTTTTGAACTCATACAGTCTTTCTGTAGGACTCCTAACCTAATACTCTGAAGGCAGCTGTATCTCCTGTTCAGGTAAATTATTTATAATTTAATAATATTGTTATTTGTACATAGTAACAGGTGGTGTAGCTTTTCACACCTGAAATCCAATATTCAATATATTAGGTTTGTTTTCAAGAGTTTCATTATTTCTTCGAGGCAGAGGATGTTTTTGATATATTTTTTTAGAGCTGAAAAAGGANAACTTGCAAAGCTTAAGCAAATCCATCCTTCATACTAGCTTACATTTTTGCAGCCACACCTACATGAATACAAGCCATTAAATGGGCCAGCTTGCAAGAAACACTGCAATGAACTTGGGCAGAGGAAAGGGTCATGTTCTAAGAGCATCTAGTTTGATTATCTAATCATTATTAGGTGACACTTGAAGTAAGACTTCAACAGTAATACCAAGTCTGAACTTACTATGAGACTGAAAAAAGATATCAATGCTTTTTGAACATATTAGGAAGAGATTTTATTTCTCTTGGTTTTACTGGCCTAGAAAGTCATGATTTTTTTTTTTTCTCATGAGCTCTCTAGTGCTACTAGTTCAGGCCACCATAAGTCAACTTATTCCATTAAACACAACAAGGGAATGTTTTAAGGCATAATTGTTAAAACCAGAAACCCGATTCTATAGGAAATAACGTGTCGCTCAGACTGAAACTAGAAGAAAACATCAGTGCAGTTAATATTTGATACATTCCTTGACAAAATTATTTTGCAGAGGAATAGGATTAAAATTTGGAAGATCTTTGGGTTTAGTGTTTTGTGGCTGGTGGTTTAAGAGCTTGTTGGTTAGTCGGTTAGTTTAGTACTCTTCTAGCAATTGCACTAGTGCTGATCATCGTCAGACAAGCTGTCAGATAAACTGTTGATATAAATCCACTGGGCAATTGCTATCTTCTTGATGTAAGTATATCCAAATATATTTAAATTTATGAATACTAATAATCATTAATGTAGGTTAACTTATGGTTTTAACTCTTCCATGGTTCTACTCAAAAGACAGGGCTTTGGGAAACAATTTACTAGCTACTGAAGATGAAGTGTACAGTCATTATGTAAATCACTTCCCCTAGTAAATAAAATTTGAGGGATTTACATAATTGAGATATATCTGCAGGTATACACCAGTAGCTGTGTAGCTGTCAGCGTGATGGGATAAGACTAATATCCTTAAGTGAAAACTGAAACAAATTAGGGTCTATTAATCTCACAGTTGTCCTTTCCAGTTTTCTGGTTAAAACTACTGATAAAAGATTTCTGAGGAGGAGAAGGAAACTTAATTTTACTGTTGATCTTATCTTAGAAAAAGTGTATTTTACTGTTGATCTTATCTTAGAAGGTATCTTAGGTGTACTGTTTGATATAACTACCCTTTTTCATATGCTTCGGACAGTCAGTTGACCTTTTTCTCTTATTACCTCCAGCATGAGTGTAGTTTAGAAATGATGACTTTCTGCTTGCTTTAGCTATACTTACTCTTATGAATACAGTGTTTATTACCCTTCCCAACACAACGTCAGATTGAAAGGCAAATATTTGCTGTGCTATTGCCATCTCCTCTCAATATATGAAAGGCTTAAACTCTGAACTCTGTATATACTAAAGGGTTCCTAAGCATATGAAGTGAAGTTGGATATCACCATTCTTTGTCAAAGTAATACCAGCCAGAAAGCAGACAGTAAGGTCACATCAAGTAAGGTCAGTACAAGTCATCTTTCTTTATTGCTTTGGGTGGGATTGGTGGAATCACTAAGGGAAAGAAACACAGCTGACCAGTGGCTGTTATAACCTATGAAACAGCAAAAGTGCTGTGGATCAAAAGAAATGAGTTAATGGGACCATTATCATGTTTTCCCTAGTTCTGAACACTTAAAGACTGTTGTGCTGCATTCTAACTGGTTTATGTCATTACAGTCTGTAAATGATGGAAATTAGCATAAATTGCCTGAAATGTACCATTTGAAATGCTGTGCAGAGTGGTGCTGAGGATAGTTTTTCCACTTTACAAAGCATTAGTATATAATGACTTTTTGTCCCTTGTGTTAATATTCCATGTATAGAACTGTTAAATGCTGCCAACAAAAATAATCAAGTAGAAAAATTTGGTTTTCTTTGTATTATGTTTGTCCTGGTAATGAGGCATAAACTGTTGGCCAGAAAAACCACTGCTGGTTAAACAGGTACAAGATACAAGAATAGAATGGTTCTTACAGTTCCACATGCTGGCTAAACTCAACGTAGGGAATTCAAGAGTAACATATCTTTTTCTAAGTGATGTTTGTAACAAATAGGAATCAAAGGTCAATATTCTCCTCCCCGGATCTGGGAATAAGAGAAAGTATCTTAAGCAGGCATGAAAGGTCTTCATGTGTTACTCAAGTTTACCTTATAAAAATACCTTGCAAAACAAAATGTTACCCATTAAGTAACGTGACGAGCAGTTCAACTGCATGATGACTTTAACCAGATTAAGACAAAAAGAAGGGAAGATAATTTCTGGGCATGATTAGGAAATTTATATCTTAAAAAAAAAGGATTAAATGGATTAAACGTTCTGAAAAGCAGTGTTTTTGCACTTAGCACGTAGGGTTTAGCTTCAAATATATTTGTCCTGGTGCTGCGTGAAGTGCATCAGTCAATCTTCTGATGCAATAAAAGAGAAATTTGAACACTCCTTTTGAAATTGTAGGCTCACCTTCTTTCATCAACCTGATAAAATCCCCTTTAAAACATTTCATTCATCCCCAGACACCTTTAGTTTAAGACCCTTTGCCTTACCCTCCCAGTTTATGAAAAGAAAATGAAAGGGAAAAGAGAAGGACAATTTTGTCTCCACTCCTTAAAATTCTGAATACTTGCTCTGTTCATAGAAGTCTGTATTTAATCAAACAGGTTGATCGCAGTTTTCTATATACTACCACCTGCTCAATCACCTTTCATTTCTAGCAGATATAACAACCATCTTCCTTCAGATATAACTCTCACTTAAAAACCTGTGAACATGAATGTCTCCATAAAGTCACTTGTGTTTCCTCAAAACCTTACAAAACGCAGATTCTTGCCTCCAAATTACATTAGAAAGCCACAGCTGCCATTGTGGTTTGAGCCTGGTGAGGGTTTGGGTCTGGGGGAGGTTGTTGTCATGGCTCTCACAAGAAGCTTCCCAAAAGCTTCCCCAGCTCCAGTATGGGCTCAGGCTGAGCCAATCAGTACTTCTGCTAATTAATGTATTTAAATCAGGGGAACAGTTTTCCGAAGGCTTTGGGCTTTGCTTTCTAGGATCTCCCCCGTTTTGGTTTGTTCTGCATTGGGAGGGGTGCAGAGGTTGGAGAAGATATGGAGATAAAATCATGCAGTTGCCCCGTTGTTTTTTTTTTTCTGGTTAAGAAAAACATTAGAAAAGAGCCAATATAAAATTTGGACAAAAAAGTGACATGACATGAATTCTTGAATGTAATTCTTGTATAATTTCATACTTAAAAAACCCCTCCAAACCGAAACTTGACATTTTGAAGGCCAAATGAGAGATTTTATTCTCAAAGTGGCCAACGCTTTGCTGCAGTCATTTTGTCACTGTTTTATTTTAAATTAGAGTCTTGTCTTGTAAGTCACTTAATTTTGAGTAAAACCCAGTTTTCTGACTAAACAGAATTTTCCAAATTAAAATGCAAACCAAATACAACCCCCCTTATCTTGCATAGATGCAAGATCTTCCTTCTGTTTTCATAGTAGAGTGCCTGGATGGGTTGTTTTTCCCCTTCCCTCTCCTGTTTATAATTTATTATAATTTCAATTCCAAAAACATAAAACAGTAACTATTCTCTTTTCATTTTGGCTTTATTGGGTTTTTTTCCCCCCCAGATTGTATTCTAGTCCGTAGAAGGTCACGGCAAATATGCTAAGGTGTAATTTGAATTTTTTCTTAGCCATAGGTTTCTTTTTCAACATATCTTTTTTTATTGGGTCCTGCAGAAACATCCGTCTAATTCTTCCTCTTCATTTGTCACTGTTCATTGACCATTCAGACAAATCAGCAGTCTGCTTCTACAAAGGAAATATTCATGCCATACGTTTTATGAAAAAGCAAGCTCTTTGAGTTGAGGCTTTTTTTGTATTGCAGCTGAAGGGAAAGATGTTTGCTCTGAACAAAAATGACAAATAATGATGAAGTCTGTATGAGAAAATGAAACACCTACTGGGAATTAAATGAAAGTCATTAGAAAAGCTGCTTCTGTGAAGCTGTTGTATCTCTTCCCAAGAGGCTGAAATCATCTTATTTAGCTTCCAGGAGGCACCACATAGAATTATTTCTGCCCTGAGAGAAAATTTCCCATTAATTTGAAATGATTTAACGTTGAATTTTTCGTATGCTCAATGATAAAAGCTAGAACAATGGTCCCTGCACGCTAGAAAAACATTTACGTACCATTTCTACGTGGTTTCAAAATGCATGCCTGTGTGTGTGTCTGTCTGTGGCATGGACACAGAGCTGAAGCTACAACACATTAGAGGTTCAGATTTTTAAGTGCTGGCAACTGCCATCATCCTACAGATGTAATTATTGGAAAACTTGATCTGGTACTTTTAAAATAATGTCACCCACTCTAAATAAATCAGAAAACATTTAAACAAAAGATTTTAAAAACTTTGGTAGAAGAATGCCAAGATTTTCCCAGGCAATACAGTGAGTAATTCCTCAGTTGCCAGAATGCTCTGGTGATACATGAGCTAGCAATTATGCATTCCTCACCTTCTATGAGATTTAAGGAGCTATCTCGCTTTCAAACATAAAGCCACACAGAAGGGTTTGGTAGTCTACAGACTTACCAAAGGCTGGTAGATAAAACAACGGAATGACTCTGTTATTAGTTTTCTTTAATATTTGAAAAAAGAGCTTTGTGGAAGCTTGATGTAATAGTGAAAATAGTGATACACAGCAATCCAAGTCACCTGAGAACATATTTTGTGTAAATTTTAACTCCTTAGTGTATGGAGAACACAAATGGAAGAGTAAGACAGTTGTGTGGCTGCCAGTTTTTACTTATGGAGTCATACAATGCTCTGGGTTGGAAGGAACCTTTAGACATCTTCTAGTCTAACCTCTCTGCAGTGAGCATGCATATTTTTTGAGATCAGGTTGCTTAGAGCCCCATCTAGCCTGAACTTGAAGATCTTTAAGGAGGGAGCCTCAACCACCACCTTTCAGGACAACCTGTTCCAGTGTTTCAACACAAATTGTAAAAGGTTTCTTCCTTTTATCCATTATTAATGGTGAAAGTTCTAAACTCTGACTTTAGAGTCTGGATTTAGAGGAAAAGCTAATCTATACTTTTCTGTTTAAGATTTCCCAAAGTGCTGGTAAATAAACTGTCACCCACCAGGACCTGTCACAGTCACTCCTTCTGTCTCAGTCACTCTTGATCTCTGAAGGCTTTATCCTTTGTATGCTTTTGAAGCAAGGTTGGTTGTTTGTTGTCATATATTTTGCCCTTTCTTCAGTAAAATAACTTTGTGCGTGTGTGTGCTTTGTTGAATTATCAATTTAAACCTCCTTTTTGGGATTTTTTTTAACATTTTTCTCTATGGCTTTTATTTGACCACGATTCCAGTTGTTGAAGGATAAAACACCACTTCTAGTAACTCTTTTCACTGTGGCGTTTAGCAGCGCTAGCATTAATCTGTGCTCTAATATCTTTCCTGATAGTTTGTACAAATATCCATTGTGTTTCCAGTGTGGTCCTCAAATAACTTCCAAGTCTGAAAAGAATGAAATCTCCTATCTTGTCCTTTTCCCTTCTGTTACAGAAGTTAATTTTTGTGTTTTTCATCTTTTTAATACTGACTGCGGCTGTGGAGAATGTCTGCTTTTGTTGCACCTGAGAGAACACTGAGTTAGAAAAGGCCATCACTGGGATAAATTGGTCTCAAGCATCAGCACTGAGAACAACAGTCTTTCTCCTGATGGCAACCAAGCAAAAAATTATTGCTTCAGACCACAGTGGACAAAGCTGTTATTTCTGTGGCACATGGTGGACAATAGAAAGGCGCTTGGACATTTACTTCCCCAACACCCACTAGAAATGGGCACGCTACCCATCACTACAAATGAGAACTAGCAAGTCAATTGGTACCTCTATTCATTATAGTTTCTTCCTATGTAGGGGCTGTTGATTCACAGTACAAAAATTAGGTAAGGTTTTTGAAGAGTTGGGTTTAGACTTGGAATAGAGCAAACACGGCATGGTAGATCAGCATTATATAGTTTATCTTGTGCAAAGTACTACAAATTCATTTCTAAATATTATGGATGGTTTAATGGGGATATGTACAGTATCTGTAGTCTTTATCATCTGTTCGTTAAATTTAACAACTTCAGATCACGAATGCCATCTCAATTAACAGTTGTTCTTTTGAAGCATGAAGCATACAAAAGGAATAGAAAGAATACCATATTCTCTCATAGAAGATAACAGGGCACAGAGACAATTAAATAGATTGAATTGCAGTGAAATGGGGAAAAAAAAGGCAAACAAAAGAAAGGAGGGAGATGTCATAATTTTCTATTAAGAAATGCTGCAAACTTGTCAGTGGTAACTGTTCCTTATGTGAAAGTAACGGAACATAATTAATCAACCTGTTATCTTCTTTTCAACTACATTCCTTAAAAATAATTAAGTAGAAAAGAGTTGAAAGGAGAGGGATCGGAGATCTAGCAAATACGATTTACAACAAATTAAGCATGCCTATCAACATGTGAAAAATTGTTTTAAAGAAACTGTAGTAATTTTCTCCCATTTGTGCTTATTCCTGTGCATGCACACATGTTAAGGTATTACACAAACTCTGGGGAAGGGGAAAGTATCACAATGAGCTCTCTCTAAGGATTTTTCAGAACATAGGGGTCGAATATCCATGTAATGCAACCCAGCTCAACATAGGGCTCTGATTTGGATACCCTGAAGACCTAAGAAGTATAATTTATTTATGTTAATGATATATTTGCTATTTCTAAGTATTATGACTACTATTTAGATATTTGGAATTGTAATAGAATGCCTTAATTTATTTACTTTCATAAATTTAATCACTTCAGCTATATGCTTTTGAAAAACAAAATCATAGAACCATAGAATCATCAGGGACCGGAAACGACCTTGAAAGATCATCTACTCTAATCCCCCTGCCACAGCAGGATCACCCAGGAGGGTTTCAAATGTCTCCAGAATAGGACACTCCACAACCCCCCCAGGCAGCCCCCTCCAGTGCTCCGTTACCCTCACTAGGAAGAAGGTACAGAATCATTCAGGGCTGGAAGGTTAACTGTTAAAAATCTAGCGAAGGTGAAAACTTGGTCGCTTTATAGCACCACTCCTGAGAGCTCAAGAGGAGAATGGGTGTATGTTTTAGACTGAGTCGATCACTGTGTGTTTGTACTCTTTAAACTGAGAAAACTGCGCGTGAACCAATATTGTGCAAAACTTCTTCGTACTTATGTGCTGTGGGTTTTTCTTAACCGTGCTAAAAAGGGCACCTATCAGTGTGATTGCTCACATGTTATTTCTCATTGTATACAACTAAACAGGGCCAGTCATTAAGCTCAGTCCTCAAGTGGTGTACTTCAGATTCTGCTCTCGGCAAATTGGATGAGGATGTCGGATGTGAAAGGAAGAGTGTAAGAGCTATTCACTCAAATGAAGAATTTCTTAAGTCCTGGGGATGTCTTTCCTTTTCAACATCCTGTTGAGGCTATAATTTTTTTATATTGGCACTAGTAGTAGACAACATCAAAGTGGAAAACGCTTTCTTCTCACTGTTCCTTCAACTTATGAAGTGCCCAAGTTTTGCTCGATTAATCACTTTTTCCATACATTAAACCCACTGTGCCTTCAGATTACTAAACCAACGTGAAAAAATACTACTCTGTGACACTGATAGTTGGTTTTTCTGTCATCACATCTCACCGAGAAGAGATAAAAAGGTATTTAAATGTGCAGTGATCAATGCAGTAATGTGAAACACATTGTAAAAATATATATATGAGCCTATGGATATGCAGACTTAGTCTAGTTCTGCTAAAATTCCAGGCTCCCTTTCCTGAACGATGGAATGAAGTCTGAGAACATTATTAATTATTAATTATTAATTATTAATTTAATTTCCCATGAAATTTTAGTGAGTAAGCTGAGGAGGTGTGGGATAGAAGAGCAGACAGTGAGGTGGGTTAGGAACTGGTTGCAGGATAGAGTTCAGAGGGTGGTGATCAATGGTGCCAGCTCC
>VZRI01000433.1:45266-57955 GCA_013397515.1 Upupa epops
ATTAAATGGCATCAGAACGTGGCAAAACAGTTCAAAACTGTAGAATGCTTAGAAATTCTATGAAATGTGGATGTATCACACTTACCACTGAGATTTCCATTTCTCTTTGGTGTACAGAACCTTAGGACATAAATCCTGTCCTGAGCAGACTGTCCAAATGTCTCTTGAGAGCCTTAGCTTTCATCAAGAATGCAGCTGTTTTGAGAGACTTAGAGTAGACTGCAAACAAATCGAATCGTTTTTGTGATGTCACAGTGAAGTGATAGTTTGAATTCAAACAAAAAAGAGGCATCAGGATTAACGGCTGTGACAATTAATACTTCTCATAAACAAAATAAGCAGCTGAGTATCTTCCTGTGTCTTGTCTGTATCATGCAAACAGAAGCACCTGGTTTCTGCAGAGAAAGACTTTCCTAGATAGACCTAGAGACCAAATTTCATGCTAAGACATTAAAAAGTTGTGATTTTTAGAAATATTAAGTCACTGCTTCGTTAAAGATTTTTATAATTCTTAATAGCTCTTATTTATTTACTGTGAATTATTCATTTATGATTATCCATATCATATATGAAGAATCTTTCTTCCTGATTAGTCAGTGGGATCTAGATAGGTAGGTAAAGGAAACAAGCCAGTGCAGTTGTGAATGAATCTTAAGCTAAAAGAAATATTCAATCTCCTAAAGAAATCATTATCTTAATATTCTGTTTACTTAGAAACATCGAATCCCACACATCTGTGACAAAAAAATCCTATTAGCAGAAAACAAATCTTTCTCAAACCTTTGAAGTTCAGCATTGAGATTACTGCAACTATGCAAAAAAACCCCTCAGTGATTTTCAACTTACTTTTTTCAGCTGTAGAAAGAAAACAAAGCACAAAGCCATTGTGACAAGAAAATAGCCTAAAGTGTCTTGTTCACACTGAATTAGAAGAAAAAAAAGAAACCAAGACATGTATTTTTCGTAGTCTTGAAAACTGTACAAGTAGAAGCTACTTCTAAACCTCATGAAAAAAATAAAGGAGTGGAAAAGCATCTGCTGGTGAAGCTTATGCTTTGTAGTTTACAACTACATGAGCCTTCTTTTGGTGGCTTGCAAGTTGAGGATACTGGGTGCTGTGATTTCCATCCTGATTTAGAAAGTTTTAAAAGCTGATAGCAAATTTGGGCTGAACTGAATATTTGTGATCAGATGATGAGGAAGGGGAAAACTGGACAAATCTTGATGCCCCTTCCAGTGAATGAGATCAAGCTAGCTAAGAACAGGGAAGAATGGAATACTTCCTTCAGTGTGCTGCGCAAGTTTATTAAAACTAGATATGGATAAAACCACATCTATTGCTCATTCAATTCAACTAATTCTTCCTGTAGATGGAGAGCATAATCGTTTCAACATTCTGAAACCAAAGTGATTTTTGTATGTAATTACTTAAAATTAAAGAGTTGTTAAAGTATAACTTGCTCCTTTAAACCCTTAGTTGAATACCTCTCAGCTCTGGGTATGTAGTTCTTCCTTTATTGGCTCTTTACTCCCTAAATAAGTTTAGATAGATCCTACGAGCTGATTTTGGCTTTAGAATCCCCGCTGTGGTCATCATTGCTAAGCATGTAGCTTCTCTGCCATGCTTTTTTTGTAGTCTGATGGTCTACCCTTCCTGCAGACTCTGGCAGCCTTTATGAGCTTTGGAATATCAGTCCCCTAAGATTGTTTTACTCTTTTAGGTAAGTAGCTTTTTCCTACTGAATTTCAACACTAGTCCTGTAACCCCAATTTCAGTCTCCCACTGATGAGACGAATATTCAGCATCCCATTACATTAGGCTTCATGGCTAGACCAAGAAGATCATCCACACAATTTCTTAAGTAACATAACTTTTGTTTTATTGGTGATGTTAATGTCTGCTTTCCTGAAGAATATAAATACTATAGTTGCATAGAAATGGCATTGGTTTGAGCTATGTCTGAAGTTGATAAAAATTAACCTAGGAAAGTATAGCTACCTACCCATAAATAAATGGAGAAAAGGGGGTTTATCAGGCCCAAGGATCAAAGACATGCCCCACAGAGATATAACAACTGGATGAACACCACCCCACAAGACATGGAGTGAACTTCAACAAAAACAATGTGTTACTGAAATTACACAGAAAAATGAAATGTATCACGAAGATGATAAATATTGTTTGAATTAGAATGCCAAATTATAGCAGACAGCAGATGACTAGAAAGGAGAGATTAATTTTCTGTCCTCTCTCCCAGAGGAGGTTGGGTTTGGTTTGTGTTTCACTTAAGAAAGCTTCCAGATATCTTTCCCCTTTATTTTTATCTTGAGCAGCAGCAGGAGGTTTAGGAATACAGATAAAATTGCTGAGAATTATGGAAATTATAGGAAAATATACAACAAACTTTGAAAGGAAAATTGTTTCTCATCCTCCTAACAAAGCTAGAAGTATCCATTCATAATCAACTCTTTCAGGTTATTGTTCTTCACTATGTGAGTGACAGCAGTTTAATATTTCAACACCTGACTGCTCTGTGGAGCTTTTCTTCTTGTTTTGCAGTTCTCCCACTACTGGGGGTGTGAAATGTCGTAAAGATTTCCTGCCCGAGTTTGCTGCTAACGCAGCTGACTCTCTGAATGATTCTTGTAATAGAAAGGCAAAACCTACACGGTGAAGGGTGATACATTTGGGTACTGCAGTACACGGACATGCTCTCCATGTTATAAATGTTCTGTGTCCAAAATGCAGCAACTTAAGTAGATGTGCCTTGATCCTGCTGATACGCGACTGCACAGGATTAAAATCTAATCCATAGTTGATTTGTGCAAAGATGGTGTTTTCAAGCAGTTAAAACAAATGATAGCCTTTTTTTATCCCCTACGTACTTGGCAACAGTTTAGGTGTGATTTAAAGTACTCCAGTCCAAGCAGAACTAAGGAGATCCTGTGTAGTCTGACGCAGAACTGTCACAACGAGGGATGGGTATTTAGGACTTCCTCTTTAATAAAAAAAATATTTAGAACTTCCTCTGTAATAAAAAAAAATAACTACTTAGAAAGAACTTTAACTAGACAAACTTGTACAAACCGAGTGATTGAAAGGATGAGGGTGAAACAAAGTTTTCTGAAAGGTGAAGAATTTTTAATAAAGAATTTGACATTGAGTTGCATCTGCTTAGAGTGCTTCAGGCAATTACAGTTCAATCAGCTAATATTACCTTTCTTCTTTGAGGACAGTCTTCCAGAATCTTCTTCGTACAAGGTAAGACAATGCGCTACAGGAATTTATGTAGTCAGAAAGATAACGTAAGGCACAAACTGTATGAACAAATGGCATCTGGAAGAAGCACAGCTTATATTTACTCTTCATATTCCAATTGGTGTATTAGATACTATATTTTGATAAATAAATGGATTTATTTTCTGATTGGAAACACACCTAATAGGTTTTCTGTTGAGAAACCACAGCAGTCATATTTTTCTGTCACATTTACAGTTAAGATTAATTTTATAAAATCTGAATCCCACGTTTTCATTTCAAAACTGTAAGCTTTACAAATTTTCACATGGATGGTTTTAGGGAAGAAGGAATTAATGGATTGTATTGGTTTCTTGATAAATAATTCTCATTTTGGTGCCAAAATGCTTTATTTACAGAGAAATCATGTTGTTTTCTTTTACTTAAAGTTGTCAAACTCAAAGATGATTAACCTGATTTACAGCTCCTTCATACACGTGGCATCCTGTGATCCAGGTCACAGCCTCTGAGACACCAAAGGTGGCATTTTATATGACTAAGTAACAGAAGATTCCTTGTGGCTTTGTTGAGATAGATTGTCTGTATACAGGACACGAGGGAAGTTTTAATTCTGTTGCCTCCTTAAATTAAAAAAAGAAAAATTAATATTATCATTATATTCTTGAAGCCCTTCCTAGACGGAAATAGTTATTGAATCGTGTTTCATGGGATTTAAAGTCTAAGTTCTCGCGCGTGGGGTCTTCCTTTGCTTGTTTGTTTCATGCTCCGTGTACTTCTGCTGTTAGATGCCTTAGGATTCTGGCACACCAGAGCAGGGAGAGGTGTACCCACTATTTTTAAATCTAAAAATCTAGCATTTGCTATAGCTTTCAAATATTCAGAAAGGGAACAACTACAGGGAACCACGCCGCCCTACCTTAATTTCATGCCATGCATTGTGACTTTCTGGATGTATTTGCAGTTGTACTCCTGAATACTCAGCCAATAATGGGTTTTGGCTACTGTAACAACCCATCCATAAAAAAATCATTAGTGTTTTTTATATATGTGTATTCTAATCATCATTTGCATCATGTTTGAAAAGTAATAAAGGCTTGCAGCTGTATCAGCTGAAGGTACCATAAATTTTCGTGGATAAACCCAGGAAGTAGTCGCTTTATCTTTTGCCTTTGTAAGGGTCAAAGGAGTTTTTATCTAAAAAGTTCATCTGTTTTTTATACCCTTTTTCCAAGTAATTCTGCAGCATTTGTTATGCCAGATAATACAATTAATATGTAATTTACACTGATAAAAAGTAGTTTATTGTACTGCAGATTGATTAATATACTGTAAGTAAACATTTCACAACATGACCAGTGTAATCCCTAGTTGTTACCTTTAGATGGATACAAGGAGTCTGTGATACAGCATCGATTTAATATCCTATTACTGCTAATTAGGTTTGCTTCCCTGGCTTCACTTTCTTTTGCATCCTTGTCCCATAACTTGTCTCGTCCTTGATAGTTGTAGATATCTAGAGATGAAAAATGGTCATTGCCAGATATAGTCCTGCTTTCATCAAGTGAAAGTTCTTTAAATGTTTTATAGCTCATTCTTTGCCTCCTCTGCTGTACAGATTGCTGTATTAAAATGACACAATAATGGTAATATCTGTTTAGGTACAGCGTGTAATACATCACCTTAGCAACTCCTTTGCCATCAAATAGTGCTTATCTAGGACCATAAAAATAGAGGTTTTATTTTCCTCTCTAAGCCTGTGGCCTCTCAACCAATTATCCCAGGCTCAAGATCAGCCAGGCAGAAAGATAAACAGCATGATGCAATGTCTCGCTGCTGAAGAGAAGCCTAAACATTTCCTAAACAAAACAACATACTCACTTCTTTGCCAAACATGGCATCGGTATCATCAGCAAAGGATGAATGCTTACCTACTGTGGGATAACCAGAGTTTGAGAAGCATCCAAAGCTTTGCTGCTGCACTGTTTAACAGCTGTCATTAAAAAGGCTAATGACTGCAGGGAATATGTTGTGTTTCGACCACTGAGACAGCAATCACGGGATCATCTAGGCTGGAAAAGTTCAAGATCATTGACTTTTAACCTAACTGTGTCAAGCCCACCACTACACCATGCCTCCAAGGTCTAATGTTCTCAGGTCCTTAGACAAAACAGTAGCAAGCTCTTGAGGGATAGCAGGCCACCACTAAGCTTACTTCTGCAGGTAAAACAGTAGAGTCCCAGGGCCTGCTTGTTCTGTTCTCACCACAAAGGTCTCATCTTTGCCAGGTGCAAGTCCTCTGCCACTCCCCTGCTCACAAGTTGTCTTCTATTTGCTTATAATCACTTGAGCCCTCTCACCTATTGTTAATCAGTTCTACAAGGAGTAAACTACAGCTGCTCTGAGCAAGCTGTTCCAGTGCCTTTACCACTCTCATGGTGAGCAACTTCTTCCTAATGAGAAGTATCTACAGCTTCATTATTTCAAAAAGAGCTGAAGCCTATTTTACTTTATAACTGGAGCTACTAAACAGCTGTAGATGGGAATGCATGCATTGTTAATATTGAACAGTCTGTGCTTTACAAAAATCAGATGTAGATCAGGCACCTTACTTACGTTAAAGATGTTTAATCCAGTGATTTTGAGTTGAAACAGAACTTGTTTAATTCATCGTCATGTTTCAAGTGGAAAACACCTGCAACGAATGGAACATTGCTTAAAATACCTGGGGAAGCAGCATATGCGTCAAGAGGTAAGACTTCCACTGTTGTTTTAATTAAGAGACCAAAAAAACAACCTTCAAGTGTTATTTACAGGTCCTTAACATCTTCACTAATGAATCGTAGGATGTCTTAAAGGTTACTTTGCCTATTACAAAACAAGAGCACAGCATTTTTTAAACTAAGTTATTTTGTTTTCAAAGCTTTATTCCATTCATGAAACATCACTGTGCTTGAAATAGGAAAAAAATAGTCTTTATTGTACTGTTTCAGCTAACTAGCTAGCCAGCCTGTTTCCTGTGTGAGAAAGAGTACATTGTTATGTTCCTTGTTGTATATTAGAGAGTCAATCATAGTACCAGCACAATTGTTGCTGCTCTGTACTGTCTAGAAGGTGTACTTTATTTTTTAACAATATCATAAATGTCTGGTGATGCTTACAGCACACCGGACAATGAAGAATTCCTAAAATCCAGAGCGTTCTTTGCTTTAGTGCCATCAGTTTTATTGTTTCTACATGCATATTTATCAACCTGATTGGTCTTTGNATATATATTTAATTACATATCTTACAAATAAAAATCAAACAGTCACCTCTCTTTGCATTACCAAGACCCGAAGGTTAAAATTTTATCTGAAAAAGACTACTAACTATACTGAGCACTGAGCTAAGAATCAGCTAGTCTGAGCTATAGGTACTTGAAGGAAAGAAAGAAAAGCTATGTTCAGAACATGCTGCAAGGGCGACTGTGCCCAGAGGATTAGATACAGTTTGTGGTTNTAGGGTTGATGGTGATGATAGTGCATCCTGCCTCTGCCATTAAGAGGTGCTAGGCAAAGAATAACATAAGCATTATGCCAGATTTTCAAGAATAACTCTCAATGCAGCATGACTTGATAATGTCTCGCTTATCTTCTTCTGAACAGCAGGCATCACCTGCTACAGAAGCAGAGATTGCAATATTTATAGTTCTTGTTTTTATTTAGAGTTCTGTATACGTTTAAATACTCAGCATTGGAGAACTACAGACTTGTTCCCAGGAACAAGGAACCTAAGTGCCCCAGAAGATCCAAGGTTCTTTTTTCTCTTCAAGACATTTTTGTTGGTTTTCCTCATTAATGGGAGAGAGAAAAGGTGATTTAACAATAAATGATTATTAACANTCAGTGTGACTGGAAAAGGCCATGCCTCTTCCTGCTGAGGTCTTTAGATATCTTTCTGTGTCTGCTTCAGTTCCCCTGTATTTTGTGCACAGATCCAGATTTATCAGTTTCCAGAAGCCAGCAAGGGTACAAGAAAAAAACTGAATGAAATTATAGCTCCCTCAGCAGCAGATGGTTTTCTCCTGGCAGGAGATTTTCTGAGGACCATTTGATTTCCAGCCAAGTTCTATAAGCTGTGTTTAGTTTTGGAGGAGACTAACTTAGACTCGGACACTCATTGGGATGTATTTGTGTCAGGTTGTGCCTTAAAAAGATCCATTTAGAGTCAAAACGAGTGGGTTGTGTCCTCTTCACCTGCCACACAGCCTCTTCCACCAGCTGTAAGCTTGCCTACTTATGTGAGGCACTCTGCTCCAACCAATGGAGACGAGGCAGTGAAGAGCTCTTTCCATAAGCCAAAAAAATCAATTAGGGTTGAAGAAGAGCTGACTCTAAGCCAGGAGACGACTTTATTAATGTTCCTGGCTTCTGACAACAGGGGTCAGAAATATTTCTGTCGTTCGTTTTTCTGCGTGTGTCAGATGACAAGTTATTGGCAAAGAGAGACTGCACTGAGAAGAGAGTTAAAGGAAACAGAGGCTGTAACTTGGTGTCTGCGGGTCTCCAAAAATGTTCTGTCTACCCTAAGGTGTTATTTTCTACCCATGTAATCTCTTGCCACGCACACCCATCAGTCTGAGCTTATGACAAGAAAGCAATTGTATAGATTTTTTCAAGAGTATCTCCAGAAGCAGTGAAAGTGAGGACCAACTTCTCTGTGCAGAGAGCAGACAAACAGGTGACTGTTTCTCAGATCCCACTGTCCATAGCTTACAAATAATTGCCATCACATCTCAGATACCTGAGTGTTCGTAATTCATTTTTGCTCCTATCTGAGACAAAGTGCAGAACTCAAATTTTCCTGGAAGTTTGAGTGAAACCAACTGCTACCTGAATGAACCAGAAGTTTGATTTGAACAAAACAAACACCTTTGTTCATCGGTGGGGACTGTACTCATTTTGCTGGTGACAAAGAGATAGGCGGTTAGGAGTCATTTGAATTTGATTTGTTAACTAAGTTCTGGTAACTAAGAAAGCCCTATTACATTTCCATTGTACAAATACGCATTAATACATCTGTCTTTCTGCCTTTAGATCTGGCAAGGTGTTGCTGCTGGGCATAGTTATGACCTGACTTTCCATCTTACTCCTGAATGAATGTTGAGATTAGGCTGATTGAATGCAGCAGGTAACTATCACATTTTCCATCCTTATTTCCTCAGGGAAGGAGGAAATTCGACTTAACAGTTCGTTTAAGTCATAAACTAGATGTTGTTGTAACTCCTCTTTGACAGTGACACCCTGTGGTAGTTAAGTTAATTCACTGTGGCCCACAGACTCTCAGCAAATTATTCACAGGGCTTCTCCCTCAGCTTCTACAGTGTCTGTGACTAGCCTGCTGTTTCACAGGATTAAGAGATCATTTGTGTCTTTGACAAACACCTTTTAAGGGACTGCTTTTTGAATTGTATATGTGAGCATGGAACAGAGGAGGTTCCATATCAATATCAGAAGAAACTTCTTCCCAGTGAGGGTAACAGAGCACTGGAACAGGCTGCCCAGGGGGGTTGTGGAGTCTCTTCCTCTGGAGACATTCCAGACCCAACTGGCTGTGTTCCTGTGTGACTTGGTCAGGGTGATCCTGCTGTGGCAGGCAGATTGGACTGGATGAACTTTGGAGGTCCCTTCCAATCCCTAGTGATTCTATGATGAAAACCAGACAAATCCCAAACCTGAAAAGAAGAGCTATAGTAAATCAGGTGATAATATGTTCATAAATGTTGCCCTGTTTTATTTTTTAACCACTGCTACTTCAATACTACCATCATACTTTATCAATGATTTAATGTTAGGCCAATTCAATCTCTTTGTATATTCCCTCCTAATTCCTTGTGAGTGAAGTAAATTTAACTTTGGGAGCAAAAGATTTTCTGATAGCTCACCTAAAATCCATTGAAATTCAGGTAAGGTACATGAATCTCTTCTACATTGTTCCTTTTTTCTTTACATACTGTAAAATGATGGGATTCATGATAGAAAAATCTAGTTTCCCAGTGAGCTACAGATGTGAAAGGTAACTGTCTCTATGGAACAATATATTATATAAAATAACTGCCATTCCTCAGTTTATGATCAAGAAAATGTCTTACATGCTACAATAGCACTGGCAGAAAATTCACTGAAAATACACCTTTCCTTATGTTTTCATAAAATATCCTTATTTATGTCTGATATGCCATAGAAGAAATGTTCACAGCAATATCCCTTTCATAAATCCCAGCAATAAGAGCCATTTATTTTCTTAATGATTGGCAATAACCGATCCCTTGTCTCAAACCTGCAGTCTTGCTTTTACACGAGTAAACTATTTGCTTTTCAGTTCTTCAATGGTTTCATTACTTTTCATGTATTTTCAGTATATCCACTGACTTCTGCTCCCAAAAGACCATCACTAGTATGTGACAGTAGACTGCTGTAGAGATAGAAAGGGGAAGGTTAATAGATCTATTAAGATGAGACTGTGTGTTGACAATGGTTGTGTGATAAGAACTGTGTGTCAACGCATGCTCTACTCAAAAGTATCACTCTGTTCATGTGAACAGAGCCTCCAAGAACCACTGAAAGGCTCCAGGTTGCGTGATCCATACATTGTCAGCTGCTGGTTTTTAACTTGCCTTAAGAAGGAGCTGTCTTCTGTCAAGGAAAGTGCTTGCCAAGGGAAGAAACAAAGATTAATTCTTTTACCTTAGCCCTAAAGCAGTCATGGCAATTGAAATTCTGACTGACATTCTGCAGCTGTAGAGAGCCTCATAGGTGCTTGCTGATCATTACTCCTTTATTGTGATTGAATTATCTTCATAGACTCTGTTGTTATTTGGGGCAGATAGAAAATATATGTGTATATATATTATTTATGAGTGGAAGACTATATAGAGTAAAGCTTGTGAAATTATCTACACCTTAACTGAAAATACTGACAACAGTCCAAATTTGTTTATTTCTTTTTGTTCCTTTAAATCTTGCAAAGAAATATATAAAATATATTTTAATATAAGTATTTATTAGGGAAAGATTAGTCAGAGATTAAAATGAGAAAAGACATTATCATCAAGCAACATAGTACAGGCAGTTTAAGCTCTCTAGGTATCACAGTAATGATGAGGTTGGAAGAGACCTTAAAGATCATCCAATCCAACCTAAAACCAACCACATGTCACCATACCCACTAAACCCTGAATGCCAGACCTACATGGTTTTTTAACATCTCTAGGGATGGTATCTCCCTGGGAAACCTGTTCCCATACTCAACTGCCCTTTTAGTGAATGTATTTTCCTGTTGCCCAAGCTAAATCTCTCCTGGCATAACTTGAGGCCATTTCCTCTTGTCCTATCACTAGTGACTTGGCAGAAGAGACTGACCTCCATCTCTCTACGACCTCCTTTCAGATAGTTACAAAGAGCAGTAAGGTCTCCCCTCAGCCTCCTTTTCTCCAGACAAAACAACCCCAGTTCCCTCAGCCAGTCCTCACAAGACCTCTCCTCCAGACTATTCACTAGCCTTAAGCCCTTCTTCAGACTGGCTCCAGCACCTCAATGATCTTTGTGCCGCCTCCTTTTCTCCAGACAAAACAACCCCAGTTCCCTCAGCCAGTCCTCACAAGACCTCTCCTCCAGACTATTCACTAGCCTTAAGCCCTTCTTCAGACTGGCTCCAGCACCTCAATGATCTTTGTGCCTAAGAGTGAATACAGTATTTGAGTTGAGGCCCCACTGGTGCCATGTACGGGGGGGACTGTATGTGCTATAAGAGAACAGAAGATCAAAGAGAAGAAAGATGAAGCATTCACAAGAAAGAAAACTAGAAAATCTATCTGTAAGGACTTGTAGAGACTCTGCCCATGTATAGATGAATTCCCCCTGTGATGTTCAAGGCAATTTCTTTCCTAAATGCTTCTTTCATTTTACTTTTTTACCTTTGCCCTGAACCAAACTTTCATCTCCTTTTTTCCCAGAGTCCATTACTTATCTTCTTATTTCTCCATTAATCATCTGGCTCCAGCAACATCCGCTACTGCCAGGCATTTAAACCTTTTCCTGTGTTGGTTGTGACTCCTAGCCCTGTTGACAGGTCTAAAATATAGCCTCTTACAATCTATATAAAGATGAGATCTGTAATGACGTTTGAACAACACCATGATCTGGAGCTTGAGCAAAATAGGAAAGAGGAAACACAACTGCCGAGTTCCTTAGACAGGGAATTACTTAGAATTAAGACAGGTCATGATGCTGTGAGGCTGCAATTCCACCTTTATTTGCTTCTGCCTCTGCAGTTTTCCTCAACACCTAGATTACACAGTTCTAGTATCTAAACAAAACGGGTTAGATATTCAGAAAGGGTTGAGAGGTTGGATTATTCCCAATATTTGATCCTTGCAGATGAGAGGTATTAAAAAAATAAATCAATGCAATGAATACCGCTGTCTTAAATGTATGACTTGGCTCAGGAAAATCTCTTTGAAACTCAGACATCAGTATTAGAGCACTGATTTCCCACCCTTTGACAATTAAAATACTAACACAAAAAAAAAATCACAGAATTATTCATACAAGAAGCCTGTGTCAGAGAGAAAGTCTGTGTCAGAGTGGCTGGAAGGTCAGCCCTAGGAGGAGAGGTGATGGAGCTGGGTCTGTTTAGCCTGGAGAAGAGGAGGCTCAGGGGTGACTTTATCACTGTCTAGAACTACCTAAAAGGGGGTTGGAGTCAGGCAGGGGTCGGTCTTTTCTCCCTGGATACTGGAAACAGGACAAGGGGTCACAGTCTTCAGCTCTATTGGAGGGGGGGGTTTAGGCTTGACATCAGGAAAAGGTTTTTCACTGACAGAGTGATCCGGTTTGGAACTGGCTGCCCACAGAGGTGGTTAAGTCGCCATCCCTGGAGGTGTTCAAGGTCAGTCTGGATGAAGTGCTGAGTGGCATGAGCTAGATGGCAGATGTTAGGTTGACTTGGTTGGTTTTAGCTTGGACTGGATGATCTTGAAGGTCTTTTCCAGCCTCATCAGTACTGTGACAGAGGATATTCCTGAATACTTGTACCTTATCAGTGTAAATATAGAACGTATGCTGCCTTCTTCATGCTTCCCCTTCCTGCAACCAGAGTAGCTCAAGACAGGTGTTTTCTCAAACGTTCTCTTGAATTGTCAATGGAGACAAATCCTGACTTGCACATATGTCAAACTGCCAGGATCCAGGCAGAAATGACACCGAAAGCTTAAAAATTTTTGTTTGGAAATGAATTCCATGCAATATAACTCCTTTTACAGTACAAATAATACAGCAGCAAGACTGCTTCTTTCCTCAGAATCGTTTATATATTATGAGCAAATGAGTTCAGTAAAAAAAATATAGTTTTCTTTCAAAGACTGCATTCCAGGCAAGTGCAATGATCCAAA
>VZRI01000433.1:58162-68639 GCA_013397515.1 Upupa epops
AGGCTGGAAAAGAGCTTAAAGATCACCCAGTCCGACCTAAAACCAACCAAGTAAACCTAACATCTGACATCTAGATCGTGTCACTCAGCACTTCAATACAGAAGCAAACATGAGCCAACTTGGGTTAGCCCTTCTTCCTTCTATTCTTCTGCAAAACAAAAATACTCAGTGTAACTTTGAAGGATTCCATAGTTACTCCTCCTAGCCAAACAGAGTCTAGAAGTCTCCTATTTGAGCTGCATCTCATTAGATGACACAAAGAGTCTTGAGCAATATTGATGCTTATTGAGTTTGAGGCTTGCTTGCTTAATTGTTGGGTTTATTTACAGTATTTTCTGTCCTAATTAGCATGACTGATGCTAATTGTGACGTGTAGGTGGAAAGACAAAAGATTTCTCTTACGCTTGAGTCCAGATTGTATTAAAATGTTCCAAATTTGAACTGCTGCAAAAAGTCCATCTGCTTTTGTCTTATTTCATCTGAGGGGCTGAGGATGACTTCTCTTGTAGCCTTTTCAGCTCTGATGCCTTAACAGAGCAAGGGGGTTAAGATTGCAAACCTAGGGTAAGAGCAAGGTAGATAATACAAATGTTCTCCTGGATATGCAAACAGAAAATCTCTGGGGAAGGCAAGCCACTGCCTCTATGTCCAGTGTGGACCTCTCTGAACTACATGATTACTTACTTTTTCCTTGACTACATGAGAGCATAGATTTTTCCTTGACTTTGCTCTACAAGATGTCACAAGTAAATATCTTGCTCCTCCAGAGAAAGCAGGAAGAGAAGGAATAATGCACAAAGTCAGTTGTTAACAAGATAATCTTAAACTGTTTAGGTGAAGGAAACTGTAATGTTTACCTTTTGTTCAGCCACCCTGATTTATATCTGTTTCCTTTCACAGAAGAATATAACATCTCTCTAAATTCAGACCAAGTAATACCTGAAGGCATGCACTTGATAACCCACTGCAAAGGGAAATTTAAATGGCTCTCTCTGCCCTGACTTTATACCTCACTATAAGAACTGTGAGACTGGTGTCATAAATCAATGTACCCGAGCCTGACTTCTTTCTGTTGCTGAACATACCTTCCAAAGAGTGCTTTCATCAACTGTGTGAGAATAGTTGTCTGTGAAACATAAGGATCTTGTCTGGAGAATTTGCCTATGTGGTTTAGGTCCAGATCCTACGACAGGAAGATATTTTTCATTTTGCTGGTACAGATACGTAAAATATAAAGAAAACATCCACAGCTGTGAATCAAATATTTAGTTTGCTTGGCTGTTTCATCTATTTTTATCCATCTCTGTGCTTTTCCATGTTTCAAAGCTCCAGGTTTGGCCTTATTTTTAGTTGGATTTAGGTTGGACTGGATGATCTTTAAGGTCTTTTCCAGCTTCATCATTACTGTGGTACTGTAATCTGATATTTCTTGTGTTATACACGTCGTATGCTGGATTATATGATCCAAACATGTTCAAATTGTCTTGAAGTAATAATAGATATCATTGAACACCCTAGAAATATTTCTTATTTAAAGATTGCATTGTATTTGCATCCATTTCCACTTCATTTCATCTGTACTTAACTGAGAAACTTGGTGTGATGCACTGCAAAAGATCACTGACATCACAAAGATCCAACCATGCCGTAAAGTGTTTGATGATTTGTATTTAACAGGGCTTGATGAACTATATATTAAATTTCATTTTAGGAAGGTAATTTGGAGGTAATAGACCAAATGGGATGTTCTTTCTCTAGATAGGATAGATGGAAGGTTAGATACAACCTGTCCTTTCCTGGAGTCCATTCCATAGCTTTGCCATTAACCTGACTGCCGGTATGTAGGGAATAGTCTTAATTTTCAGGAGGCTGCTAGAGCTCTGAACATGTAGATAATGACACTGTGATCTTAGGAAATCATATCATTTTCCTAGCTCTTATGCCTCAGAAAGCAATCTTAACAGCAGTAAGGATCTAAGAGAGGATTCTTGAGAAAGACCAGGAAAGAAAGAAAAATGTTTCACTTGAAAGTCTAACATAAATCCTAAGATTATATTTCTGTANACTGCAAAAGATCACTGACATCACAAAGATCCAACCATGCCGTAAAGTGTTTGATGATTTGTATTTAACAGGGCTTGATGAACTATATATTAAATTTCATTTTAGGAAGGTAATTTGGAGGTAATAGACCAAATGGGATGTTCTTTCTCTAGATAGGATAGATGGAAGGTTAGATACAACCTGTCCTTTCCTGGAGTCCATTCCATAGCTTTGCCATTAACCTGACTGCCGGTATGTAGGGAATAGTCTTAATTTTCAGGAGGCTGCTAGAGCTCTGAACATGTAGATAATGACACTGTGATCTTAGGAAATCATATCATTTTCCTAGCTCTTATGCCTCAGAAAGCAATCTTAACAGCAGTAAGGATCTAAGAGAGGATTCTTGAGAAAGACCAGGAAAGAAAGAAAAATGTTTCACTTGAAAGTCTAACATAAATCCTAAGATTATATTTCTGTATATGAGAGTGTCTTTATGAAGACTCAGGTTTTACTCTCTTGTTCTCAACAACAGTTATATTCTTTTCCTTTTTGCCAGGAAACCAGCTTTTAAAAAGCATCAATTTATGCTACTAACTAGTTTTTCCAACATTGCTGCTGGAGTACTGTAATGATCACTAAGTGCCTATTGAATTCATTCCCCCGTTTCAAATAACCAGGCTTCATATTAGTGTTTGAGACTCAAATAAGTAGACAAGATGCACATTTTTGAGGTGATCCAAGTTAAGTCTGCAGTAACCACATCATGGAAAACTGTGCATATTCATGATACTAATATTAATTAATATTAATGATGTTCAAGATATAGTAATGTGATCAGCGATGTGCCATTTTTAGTTTGCATTGCAGTTTTTAAAGTGCTTTTGGGTAACAACCTGATGCTGAACTGACAGGCTGTGCTAGAAAGAGAGAGAATTCTTGGAGGACTTTTTAACATCTTTGTACCTCACCCCTACCTGACTCTCTTTTTTTCCAACTCTCTTCTGTTGCCTTCACTCTTATCTTTTCAGTCTTTGCCAAGGAAGTGAATTATAAGCTCAGCTGGCACAGATCACTACAGCAAAACCAGGCAACACCAGGCAACAAATACTGTTTCATGGTAATCAGGGTTTGTCAATACTGCAAATGTGAACTGTACAAAGCTTGACTGAAGTGCTGCTGTGTCCTGACCTGGTTTTGAGGTGACTCCAATTAACAGCTGTTGTTTGAATTTGGCGGGTTGCTTAGTGTGAAGCATTGAGCCCTCACTGGAGTACTGCGTACAGGTCTAGGGCCCCTGGATGAAGAATGACATGGACCTATTGGAGTGGGTCCAGGGGAGGGCCACAAAATGTATGAGAGAGGTAGAACACCTCACCTATAAGGAAAGGCTGAGGTGGTTTGAGTTGTTCAGCCTGGAGAAGAGACGAATCCAGAGAGATGCTATTGCAGACGTTCACTCTAATAAGGGAGCTTAAAAGAAAGATGGATAAAGGTATTTTATCAGGGCTTTTATTGACAGGGCAGCAGGTAATGGTTTTAGACTGAAAGAGGGTGCATTAGATCTGATACAAGGAAGAAATATTTTACAATGCAGATGGAGAAATGCTGGAACAAGTTGCTGAGAGAAGTTGTGGGTGTCCCATAAGTCGAAGTGTTCAAAGTCAGATTGCACAGGGCTTTGAGCAATTGATCTAGTGAAAAGTGTTCTTGACAAGGAAGTACATGAGAGGTAAATTCTAGAGAAACAGCAGAAATAAATGAGTCAGCAGGAATTAAAGTCAAGTGTTGAATGTTTGAACAAAAATCTTGAAAAGAATTGTCCAAACCTTATGCTTTTGGGTGAAAAATGCTTCAGGGCTTAAGTGAAATTAAAAATAAAATGATCATGATGAGCTTAATCGGGAGATTTTTTAGATTTATCCCCATGATACTGAAGTTCTGACAGGGTTAGATTAAGATTCTTGAATTTTATCTTGCTATAGATCTTGATATTTTTTAACTAATGCAAGAAAAATCTCAGTCCTAAGCAAAAACAAAACCCCACAGTATTATATGAGTGTCAATTGATATCCACGTGGGTGTTTGTGTATATGAACATAAGGCAAGGCAGAAAGACAAAAGGCAAATGAAATCCAGAATACTTTATTTTGTATGATCTTAAATACTCTTCCTTGCCTGCTTTTACTTACAAAGGAAGCAGTCCATCATCTACTCTTTCTGCAGGTTTCGGAACTCCTTTCACAGATCTGTAACTCCTTTCACGTATCTGGAACAAATTTGTATGGCACAACAGAAAGAGAAAAAATTAAGATTGGGAGAAAGTATAAAATGTAATAAATAAACAGTTCATAGAAGAAAAAATATTGCACTGCTATGATTTAAATCCGGATAGCATCTAAACACCACGCAGTTGCTCTCTGTCACTTACCCTCGGTGGAACGGGTAAGAGAGTGAGAAGAATTCAAGTGAGAAACTTCTGGGTTGAGCTAAAGAGAGTTAAACAAGCAGAGCAAAGTTCACAGCATGCAATCAAAGCGGAGCAAATTGCTTCCTGTAGGCAGGCAGGTGTCCAGTCATCTCCAGGAAAGCAGGGCTGTATCATGCACAATCATTACTTGTGAAGACAAATGTCATCATTCCAAATGTCCCTCACTTCCTTCTTCCTCCAGCTTTCCACGATAAACATGATATCATATGGTCGTGAATATCCCTTAGATCAACTGGAGTCAGCTTTCCCAACCGTGCCCCCTGGCAACATCTTTTGAGTCACCAGCCTACTTGCTTGTGGGTTGGCGTGAGGAGCAGAAAAGACCTTGACTCTGCAAGCACTGCTCACCAGTAATGAAAACACCCCTGAATTCTCAACAGTGTATACAGCAGAAGTCCAAAACACAGCCGCAAATCAGCTGCTGTGAAGAAAATGCGCTCCATCCCAGCCAAACCCAGCACATGCGCACACACTACAACCTCAGGTTGCTGCCTCGTCAAGTGGGGAAAGGTGAAAAGCATACTTGTTGTAAAGGATGCGTTTTAGAAGCAAGGACAGTTTTAAATTCTAAGCCTCACATTGCAGATTTTATCCTTGTTTTGGCTACAAATGAGAACTAAGCGATCGAGAACATATTTAGAAGGTGATTCAAACCTATTAACTGTCATGAGTGCTGCTCCCTCTATGAGAAAAAAAAGAGGGACTTGAAGCCCCTTTTGTGGTCTTAGGAAACTCATTGGACTTGTACGGATGAAATCCTGGCCTCACTCACTAAGGTCAAACTGCTGTTGAGTTTAGGATTGCTTTTGTGGTGTCCAACTTCTGCATCTGTATGCTGGAGATAAAATTAATTCTACACATCAAAGGGATGGTAAGAGGCTTAATTCATTAATTGTTCTAAATTGCTTTGAGGTCTTCAGATAAACATTGTGGAGTTGTTATTAATTTATTCAACTTATGAAACTCAGTAGAAATTATTCACACCAGGTATAGCTCACTGTTGCAAAAAATTAACATTGCTAATTACATGTCAGAACCCTGAGTTTTCCCCTGCTTCCCCTGCAGGATTTGGCTGCTTCTTCTCAAGGCCAGCTCTGATCTGGCGCAGCTGAGGGACTCAAGGTCAGAGTGCTAGGAAAAGAGCTTGAAGAGCAAAGACTGTGAGAAACCTTTTTAGCATCCTATTCCTCTTAGCCTTGTCTTTGCCAGAGCTGTGTCACAGTTTTGCCTGTGGTCACTCACATTTCTTGGTGCACCTACCCTGTGGATTTAGTTTTCCAGCTTGACCTTGGGCATGTCTTGTGGCTATGGGCAGCTGAACCAAATCATTATACTTGTTCTTTTACCTTAGGTATCGGGGGGGGCATGCCTTTATCTTTGAGGGTATTACTCCACGTGATCTGTCATTAGACAGCTCCTGGCTTACCTTCTGGAGCAGCAGAAGTCGTAGCACGTACCACAAACTACTCATCCATTTGAAAATAAAGTCAATGTATGGTAATAAAAGACACTGTTGTGGGGTGTCTAATCTGTTTTGATCTGTACCTGGTCAGATCATAGAATCACAGGATTGTTCAAGAAGTGGGTGCCCAAGATCTGAATGCTAGAGAGTGAGTATCGTGTACCTAAATGCCTCCGTGCATACCATGATAGCAGGAAGAGGATAAAGGAGAATGCAGTGTGGGTGTGATAAGGCTAGACCACATTCAGACTACTCAATACCAAATCTCTTAGCATGTAGCATGGACCTCATTTCACTGGCTTCTTACCAGTGAAACAATGATGGGAGTAAGTATATAGGCAAAACCTGTCACATGTACTATGTAAACACGTACTCCGGATGTTTGGGCAGGGACAAAGAATAGAAGTCAATGTGCAAATAATGGAAGTCACAGCGTTTTGCAGTTTGGAAAGTAGAAATCTAAGATTTATCATATTTATCATTCTCTTGAAAGTAAAAAAACCTGTAGTGCTATAAAACATACAGTAACACATTTTCCTCCATGCATGAATACCAAGAGAGTTGGATCAGTCAGTAGAATTTTGTTGTCTGATAAAAGGCATTTGCTTCAGCATTCTTGATTTGCTTGATTGGCAGTGATTCCTGCTATATCGTGTCGATCTCTTCCCCCTGGGATTCTCTCAATCTATTATGAATGTACTTGAAAACTATGAGAAAGATAAATTATCCCATCACTTGTAAAATTGTTGAGTGGTGCTGTATTTGTCCATCTTGATATCATCATTTTAAGGTAATAGTGATTTGCAAAGAGAAAACAGAGGGTCTTACATACAGAACGGGAATTAAGGAAAAATACACAATACTTGATTGGTTATCTCTGATTATATAACAGAAGTTAACTTGCATGTGTCTTCACTCGTGTCTCATTCATTATCTATGGTGATTTATATGTAGAGTCTCCTCCTAGAGATGTGGTTTCTTTGTATTATAATGTATTAGGATTGGCTTAAGATAACAAAAGTTTACTGGATGCTCTCATCTATCACTAAGTCTTTGATCAGTGTTGCATTCAAATAAAGCTCCTACCTAAAACTTACAAAACAATGCTTGGACCTAGTGTCAAAACTGGTTGACTAGAGACTAACCGTAACGTCCTCATCTTGGGGACCTTTCATTATAGTGGCCATAGTCACCAGACTCTTTGTGGTTGTGAATTCTGCACTTGCCTGATTTTAGTCAATTTTAACTTTTTCTTTACGTCAGCATGCAAAGGTGAGCTGAAGGACAAAGAAGGATTCATTCTAGATCAGACAATTTGAAAGAAGAAAGCAGCTGATGTAGAGGAACGGCCTTAGTAATGGCTTTTCAGACACAATGACTTGGAAAGATGAGTAGTGACTTGAAGTGGAGAAATATACTGTGTGAAAGGCAGCTATAATGAAATGATTCTGATAAATCAGGTTGAAGCAGACCTCAGAGCTCTAGAAGAGGGAAATAGAAAATTGTTGAGAGATGAAGAAATGGTATCTCAGAAGAAGGAGCAAAGAAAATATTACTATGATCACTCATGTGACAAAATCTGTTTTGTGCTCTTTGTTCTCAGATTAAGTTTCTTGAAACCTTGATCGTAGAGAGAATCCTTAAGGACTGGGAGAGTCCAAGAGCGACATTTGAGTTTGTTCATTGGGAGCCCTGAGAGATGACTGAAGGACCAACCTGGAACATGCTGAGTGCTACAGTCTGGAAAATCATTAAGTTGCCTAGAAACACACCTGGAAAAAAAGGTTAGCTGTAAACCCTTCTTTATTTCTGCTCAGTTTGACCTAATTTGAACTTTATCTGCCTAAACAGTTAATTAGTTTTCTACAATAAAAGCTGATCTTTCAGAGTTTAACCTTTCTAGTCTTAATTGGGGGCTCACTACAAGGTATCTCTCTCATCGAAGGTCTGGTGACTCAGGTTACAGTACCTCTATTAAATAATCTGAATTTACAGGAATGGAAAGCAAATGTCTGGAGAAGAGGGGTGATAGGGTAGAATAGAAAAGGTACAGCGTTTTTTTTGGAGAGCTATGATCTCACTAGGAGATTCTGCTTTGTATCCTACATTGAATTCAAATAGATCCTTATATCCTTAGATTCAAATGGATCCTTACATACAGTGACTTTGATGAAGTTCTTTGTTGATTTATGCTGGATTTACATAGTTTTAACCTATGTTCACATATTACCATGTCGACCTGATGTGAAAACCGTTTTCTTTCAGTAGGATCTGTCACTTTTAGTTGCCTAAGACAAAGCTGTCCACTGCATGTACATGAAGGTTTGAACCCCTGGGTCATGTGCTCAGCAGTACCTAGTACTGATTATAGCTACCTATATATATCACAGTGCTTTATATATATATATATATATATCTGCTATATATCTCAGCTTTTCCCCTCTTCTTCATCTCAGGGTTATTGTTGTAAAGCTTCAGACAATTATGTATTGGTTGTTTGCTTTTAAAAAATTAATGCTATGAAAAACAGATGACTCAGAAACATTTATCCCAAAAGATTTCCTTTGTTCAAATACTTGTGGTGGCGCAGGGTAAAATGATGTTTTTCTAATTATGAATTTATGAGTAAAAATCTTTACTAATGGAAAGAATGTGCACAAATTCCCTTGGGCACTGATGGCATTGCATTTCCCAGAATGTATGTGCATTGCATGTCATCTGCTTCTCTAGAAACCTCACAGCCACTTCTGCAATCCTCTAAAATCCAGGCTTTTAAGTATCATCACACATACAGGGAGACATCTCTGGAAAACTTCCACCTAGTTACTGTTGCTGGGTAAACCACTCCCTTGACATCCCTGTATTTAGGTATGCTTCTTGCTTTCTTTGTCTCGGATCTGACATGGCAAAACGAATTTGGAGGAGGGGCTGAGGAGAGGTGTGTGCAGCCAAAGTCACTGCTGAACTGTGGGGGGGAAAAAGTTAATTTTTTTAAGATATTTTAAGTAACTTTTAATTTTATCTGGGCAGAACTTACTCATGTTTTGACTAGGTATTAATCAAGAGCAAGGCTAAAGAAGAATGGTAATCGTTAGAAAGATATTTAAGCTTAGGTCAGTTCTGGTGCTGCTGAATTTGTCTTTAAGTTTTAGCTCCTGATGTTCTTCTAATGCATACTCAGACATGTTTCACTCATCTGTGTTTAGGTACATTTGGATTTAGGCCAGTTTCAGGTGATATAACGATACAGCAAATTATTTGCAAATTATTTTCCAGTAGCAGTCCAGAAGCAACATGAAAAGCTAAGAGTTGGGTTAATTTGAGTGACAGGTGTCTAGTGATGAACGGTAACGTTATTTGGCTTTTAAAACGCAGTGTGGCATCAATCCTTCCTAACACTCTTGAATTTATATAGCACCTGTTGTCTCAGAGCATTTTGTACCTTGTTCAGTGCATCACTGGAAAGCAGTTTGTTCTGAGTTCTCCTGTGGCATGAATAGCAAGAACAGCTATATGCAAGTGAAATCTTGTGCTGTTCAACACTTTTTTTAAAACCATTATTCCTTTAGAATCTTCCTATAGGCACTCTTGAAGGAACCCAAAGCATCTTCCTTACAGGCATGAAATAAATAAACTCTGCTTATATATTGATGTTTGGATTCAAAGATATCATTTAGTGTTTGATATTACTGCAGGAGTCCTCATCACCCATTGTTCACAGCTGTGATAGACATAAAAAATTAAACCACATACAGCTTAAAAAGAGACCCAGAAAGCATCAGGAGAGACATTCATGAATGCTCTAAGCATGAACAATCGTGAGATACCAGCTGTGTGCCTCTGTGTAGTACTTCTGTGGCAAAAATGAGTTTCAAGGATGGATTTCTCTCTGGATGCCAAATTGATTGTCCATTTATTTGTGGATCTTGCCAGAAGCCCAGGGACAGAGTGTCAGTAAAAGCTATGGCACTTGTTAGAAGGAAAATTGTTAAATTGGCCGTAAAGGTTCTGTGTTGCTGGAGTGGTAGAAAGGTTCAAGAAGAATCTACAGGAAAGAATGAACCCAGCAGCGTGCACAAAAACCTGGACAGAATACACCATGAGAAGAGAAGCAGTTATGTTTGTTTGACTTATTTGACAGTGCCACTCCTTACTGTTTCTGCTTGAAGAAAACAATTTTCCTTCTATGCAAAAGGGAAAGCTTTTAGATCAGGAAAGGAAGGCAGCAGTACAAAAGGCATGAACTTATTAAAATATTCTCCATGAAATCATTTGTTGGAATAGAGAATCAAGTTGAAATGTTAAATACATTTTAAGGGAGGGACCAGGTCTGTCTCGGTTTGGGATGACAGGTATCAAATTCTTTCAATTTAGAGGCCTTCAGTCAAGAGGTTTGGAAAAAAGGAACAACAATTCTTTATTATAACAGTAATAAACACTAGCAGTATGCTCATAACAACCAAAGAAGATTCCAGGGACCCCAA
>VZRI01000433.1:68934-98275 GCA_013397515.1 Upupa epops
AAGTTGACTACAGGGAGGAGTAGCAGTTCTTAGAGTGGAAAACAGCTCTCCCATCAGCCATGCGTAAAAATAAAAGGATAATACTTGTGGAATGCTTTATTTTTCTAACTTCCCAAAAGTCCATGTATCCTTCTCCCTCTTTCTCCACATATACCCAGTAGAGACTGACTGCCTGTGCAACTGCATCTTGAAAAGAAACTCACGGTGCGTTTTGGATTTTGGGTTTTCTATGAGTGAAGCAGCATTCCCTGAACAGTGGAGTAGAATCATCTGTTACTTTCGCTTCAGCTAATGTATATTTACATTTCAAAATGCGGTAGAATCATCACTATGATGCATTTATGATGCATCTGCGTCTTTCTTTTGTAGGATCTACCTGATATATTTTAACTTTCTTCGTAACTCTCAATTTATTGTCCTCAAGAAATCTCTTATGACTTTTTTAGTCTGTAAGATCTCAACCTTGGCTGTGCTCTGGGTAATACGAAAGTTGACTACAGGGAGGAGTAGCAGTTCTTAGAGTGGAAAACAGCTCTCCCATCAGCCATGTGTAAAAATAAAAGGATAATACTTGTGGAATGCTTTATTTTTCTAACTTCCCAAAAGTCCATGTATCCTTCTCCCTCTTTCTCCACATATACCCAGTAGAGACTGACTGCCTGTGCAACTGCATCTTGAAAAGAAACTCGCGGTGTTTTGGATTTCAGGTTTTTTATGAGTAAGGCATTATTCCCTGAACAGTGGAGTAAAATCATCTGTTACTTTCACTTCTGCTAACGTATATTCACATTTCAAAATGCTGTAGAATCATCACTTTTGTGGTAAAAGTTGGGATTAGAAATCTGGCTTTATAATTGTGTTTCATCCAAAGGAATCAAAACAGCAGTCTTATCAGCAATTTCAGAGGATGTTTTTCCATTTCACCCAGTTTTCTATTTGTGATGGTTCTGAAATTGTTTCAGGATAATCTTTCAGTGTTGTCACAGGTTGGTCTTTATTTTTCTCCACCAAAGACTGTATTTAACCCTTAATCTTCTGATTTTAATAATGTATTATTTGAAATGTCTTATCCAGACGTTTTGCCTTCACTTGTGGCTACATTTCCACAGAACATATGCTTTTTTTTCTAAGAAATTCAGCTATTTCATTTGGAAGGTGTCATGGAGGTTTAACCACTACTCAACTGGAGTTTTACTACCTAATAAAACCCCTCAACATCACTTACAGAGCTCTTAGAATTCTTGGTAAAGTACTTTTCAGTATCAGGTAGTCCTTTGCATTAAAAACTGACAGTAAGTAATTATCCTTTGAATATTTAGTAATAACAATTACACCAAACATTACCATTTTGCTAAGTGTTTGGGTTTGTATTTCTGTGTTGTGATGTATAAAATATATATTCCAACTGGAATATACTCTTGGAATAGCCGAGGATTTCCCAAGGCAGAGTGTGAGATGTGTACAGAATATATTGCACGTCTTTCTCTACACTGGGCAACAAAACAGACCACAGTGAGGTCCTTGACATTTATCAGCTACTGCTTCTTAACATGCCAGCTTCAAGTGAGCTGGATGTTCCTCAAGGAGAAAAGAGGTGGTACTGTGAACAGATTTTACTGCTATACAGCCTTCTAGTCACTGCTGTTTGATTAAAGCTAGGGGGATCTTTGAGTAAGCAAGTGTTGCAGTGTTAAGAAAACAATGAAGAGAGAGGAATTCAAGTACTTCAGGACATGGTCACTTCTGTGAACACCTTGCTATCGTTGTGTTGAGTGAAAAACATTCTCATAAAAAGCCTGACAGCTGAATAAGTACACATGAGCTGCTAAAGGTCCGAGTCTGCCCTTGATTTTTGTGGTCTCCAGTGGAGTCTGGCCACAGTAGTTGGAGTGTTACCTTTAGCAGTGCTCTAAATTTAATTATAGAATTATTTAGGTTTGAAAAGACCTTTACGATCAGTGAGTACAGCCCCAAACCGAATGCTGCCAAGTTACCACTACACCATGTCATTAAGCACCACACCTATGCATTTTTTAAACACCTCCAAGGACCGTGGGTGACTCCACCACTTCCCTGGGCAGCCTATTCTAGTGCTTTACAACTCCTTCGGTAAAGAACTTTTCCTAATAATCTAAATTATTCCTTAAAAAACTTAAACCTTCCCTGGTGCAACTTGATGCCATTTCCTTTTGTCCTATCACTTAATACTTGAGATAAAAGATCAACATCCATCTCACTACTTGTAGAGAGAAAGAAGGCTCCCCCCTAAGCCTCTTTTTCTTCAAGCTAAATGTTCTTCTTCCCCCAGCCACTCCTCATATCACACGTGTTCATCAACTTAAATTCCCTTCTCTGGATATGTTCCCACATTTCCAGTGAGAAACCCAAAACTGAACACAGTATTCAAGGTGAAGCATGGCCAGTGCTGAGTATGGGGGGCAACTGATTAACTACTCCTGATGGCTACACTGTTTGTAATACAAGCCATATAATACAGCTAATTCCATGAGGTGATGATGGCCAGATGTGGAAAAGAGTTGCCAAACGAAGATAAAGATGTCATTATCTGCACAAATATGTTTTGATGATGGTGATTTGTACAGGCCCTTTTTTAGTAGGAAACCGACCCTGTAGCAGGCTACTGGACTGTACACATGAAAAGACCAGAACAAGCCACAGCATTGTGTTTCGTTTTGAATAGGAAAACAAGCAGTGCTGTCAGAAAGCTGGCTTAAAATAGGTACTGCTGCTGTACACATCATTGTCATAGTTGGGGAAGACCAGATAAAGTCCTGTTGGTTTTAGCACTGCTCACGCTGTCATCTTTTACTGTGCTATGGATCAGTTGAACACATTCATTTTAGTTTATCCATACTAATCAGCCTCACTTAGCATTTAAAGCAGCATAGTTCAAGCGTGTCCATAAAAGTGCAGCTTAGCTATTGAGGCAGTTATTGCTATCTCATAAATTTTCGCTCAACTGATGGCACTTTACCCAAATTATTCTTTGTGGGGGCCTTGTTACTGCTGCAATATAATTGCGGTTTTAAATCGATGTATATTTTTTGTAACCACCCTCTTAGGCCTCATGATAGTCACGAAACATCTTATCGCCCTGAGTTCTGTTCTTCCTGCTTTAACTGTGAGCTGGGAGTGGGCACAGGCCACGCTGCTCAGTCTTGTTCTTTTAGAAGAGCCGTTAAATGTGCTCTCAGTGAAGAGCATCTTCCTTAAGGATCTTTTTATATGGACTTGTAGATACACTGTGCACCTTTCGTGCCTGCCTCCTGATCTATGTGTCTGAAGTCGTTACGTGAGCCGTTTGCAAGGTAGTTAGGTTTTCCAACGCTGGATATATCGGCCAGAAGTCGGTGTTTTTGTTTTCAGTATTGTTTTTTGTTTCCAGTTGTACTTCACAGTCTCACAGCAATGATGAGGCTGGAAAAGACCTTAAAGATCATCCAGTCCAACCGAAAACCAACCAAGTCAACCTAACGTCTAACATCTAGATCATTCGCTAGTGTAATCTACTAACCCGTTAAACTGATTTGGGTTTTGGGTTTCTGGGATTTACAAGATTTGTTTATTTTACTTTTTTAGTGAGTGAGGAAGGAAACCATTAAAGCCACCACATAAAATGTCAATAATGCTTCTGTCAGTATTGTTAGGGATTGCTGCCTTCTGTATTGCTGGGAAAGCTAAGTATGTGTTAACCTTTCTGTCACACAGACTCTGCTAGCTTCATGGATGTTACGTGAGTCGGGTTCCTCAGCTATAAAGCAACAAATATTTCTAAACATTTGAAATTAAAACACAAACCACCAAAAAATTGCTTTTGTTGGAAAGACCTTTTTCACAAGTGTATTCTTTTCATTAGCAAAATGTCTGAAGCATTTAGTGGATGTTTGGAGGTTTAACAAATTAAATATTAATTTCATGGATGCTGATATCAGTGTCACGTTACAACCCTTGTGAGCTATTCTCTATTTAATCCTAAAATTCTTACATTTTATATAGTTAAATAAATATAAAGGCATTAAATCTCTATGGGTTTATGTGGAGCTTCATAAATGTCCATGCTCTAGATAACAGAGGTAAGCTAATTCGCTATTTTATGAGCTTATGATTTTATGCCCATAGCCCATAAAAATACTTAACTTTAAAGAAAGACCTTTAAAGACTGAGTGACCTTTGAAGTAATCCCATTGAGATCACGAATGGTAGGGAGGCTGTCAGGAAAAGAACTAGTCAGGTGCGTTTTGTTTATACTTAAAATCACCTGTGTCGGTCAACGGCGTGTTTGCCATTTCTTACTGTTCCTAAGCTGCTTTTCTTCTTTTTCCCCTTCAGCACCTCCTGTGAATCAGAATGTGAAGAAATGTATAATAATTTCCTCTCATGTGCTCTGGACATTAACTTCTTTCAATGTGCTGTCTAGAACATTAAAGCATAATGGTTTCCGTGTATTTGTAACGCTGATCAGTTTGCATGGGAATGGGCCCTTATGGCATCAAACCGTGACCTTGCTTCTTTAATCCATACATTTGATGTTTCTATATGATACTATTTCCCACCCTTTGTCAGATTTCCACTAGGACAGCAGTTCTGAATACAATGCTGTAGATCAATCACATTCGTGTGAGGGTGTTTGTTTGAACAAGCCTTTCTCTGTAGGTGATGACACCAGTGGAAAATGCCCAGCTAGGTGCTCGTATGTGCGAGCACTTTGGGACAACATATACCATGCCAAGCAAAGGTCTGT
Source organism: Upupa epops (assembly GCA_013397515.1). NCBI lineage: Eukaryota > Metazoa > Chordata > Aves > Bucerotiformes > Upupidae > Upupa > Upupa epops. The sequence continues at coordinate 73,697 of VZRI01000433.1, forward strand.
TAACTTAGCTAGATCTGTAGGGGGTTCCTTAGTGGTCTGTTTTGGGGCCAGTGCTCTTTTGTTGACACTGCCTTGATGGCATCAGGCAGCCATCAGTTCACACACTGGATTGTGCTGCCTCTTATGTCCAGCCCCACAGTATTTTATTTGAGCGCTCCCTGCAGAGATGGAAACAGTACTGAAAAACTCAGCACTTCTAGTCTAATCAGTTAGAGACCCTCTCAGATCCTCCTCAAACACTCTTCAGTGCACTGCCAGTTTACACACAGTCTGCACCAATTTCTGTCACCCCATATAATTAAGAGATGAGTTCAGCTCTAACACGGGTGGGAGCTGAGACAGCTTTATTTATTGTTTTATTTCTCCAAAGCCAGTTAGGACTTTGAAATTGGCACTGTAACTCAGGCCAGCTTTTCACATTGATGTCATGTGTTATTTCAGGTTAGTTCTTTGAAAGCCCAGGGGAGAATTCCTTCTAGAACGTATCTGACTTTGTATAGTTCTACCTAATCAAGGTATACCCAGTACTGATACAGAAATACTTCTGCAGTTGCCTTTACCTGAATAATTTTCTGAATGAGTTCAGCTAACCTCAGTTTACCACTTCAGCCTGTGTTTTGCCTAACCAAGCAGGAAAAGTGCCTACATTAATCTATATGCTTAATTACAGAATAATTCTTAATAATTTCTTGAAGAATTTTAATTACCATAACCAGAAACAGTCTTCATGAGGTAACATCACTAAAATTCCACGTGTACTGTCAGCATTGCCCTGCTGTGATGTTAAAGCAACCCCAAAACATCGAGTACTAGGCAACGTTCAGAGTAGAACACAGTGGATTCCCTAGGTATCAGTTAATACTTGAGTGTTGTATAATTTCTCTGTCCATCCTAATCACTGCAACCATACCTCATCTCTGTTGATGTACAGAATTTTGAGCTAGTACAGTTCACTCTCATATTCTCCAGGTGAGGATGGTGTCTCTACCACTCAGTCCAAGTAAAATCTCAGTCTGTTCACTCAGCAGCCAAAGGCATGCAGTTAATTTACCTTGACTCAGATTTTATTACTTCTAGGACTCTATTCTCAAATTATTTCTGAATTAATCTGTCAGGGAATCAACTAAAGCAATAACATTGTTTAAATAAAGAAAGAAATATTTACTGTTTATTCAGAAAGGGAAGTTGGTGATGAAAGCAGGTGAGTACAGCTCAGTCTGTGAAGCCCCTCTGTTACCAGAAGTGTTTTCCAGCTGGAAGGAAAAACCCTATGATTGTATTGTGTCTACTAGGCTACTTGCAAATCTCTAGGTACAGGATTCCAGGATTTATTTTATTGCAAGTATAGGCTAACATGATTTAACAGAGAAATAAAGCGTTGCCTTTGTTCTCTCCTCCATTCAATTTGCTCACTTTGTAAACAACAATGCACTTGTCCACAGCAGACATATTTTTGATATTCACTCTGTCCCCTGTGCCTCATGAATAACAGACTTTTGCAATTGTGCTAAGATTCAGTGGATTTGGTTCACAACGTGCAGTGCAACAGTCATGAATTTACTACGGGTTGCAGTAAAACCTCTCCCATCCTTCCTGTTTCAGCCAAACATCTGCCTTAATTTTCAATACTAATTTCCAATAATTTCCAAAGGTAATTACATTGAATGCATTGACTTGAGTTTGAGAGTCAATAGTCTTTCTATTGACGGTTATAATACGCTAATGTAAGAGTAGCATGCAGGTTAATATGCTAATATTTATTTTCTAACCTTATGATAAAATAGCACCTTTATTCAGAACTGAATATGCTGCCCAGAGCACAGATGCTTTGCGTTTCAGTTTACTACCCGTCTGCTCTTTGGCGATGGAGATATCAGCCTTATGTAGCAGACACTTAGAAGTGTTCTCTCAACATAGTGCCTCGGGAATTTTGTGAGCGACTTGAAAAGCAAATCACAGCCTTTAGTTTACCTCACTGTGGTGTGAATACACTCTTCCACAAGGCAGAGGAGGTATTTTTGGTACCCAGGCATGCTAGTCTCTATGTTCTTCTCAATGAAGGTTGTAGATTTTTTGGAAAGGAAATGTACCACCTACTTGGTTCTGTCCTGATAACATACAAATGCTGTATTTCTGTCCGTTCTCCTTCCAATTTTGACACTCCCGAAAAACACTACTTAGTGCTGCATGAGCACAAATTGTCCCAGTGACATGTCTATATTATTTCCCTGCAGCAAAGCCTGAGTTTTTGTGAGAGCCTGTGTGCTCTGAGCTGGTGGGTAAGAACAAACCAAAGCTAATTAATGATTATAATTTAAATAAAATAACATAACTTTGCAAGAAAATGGGAGAGTAGCAGATCGATAGATTAAGTGAGAGAAGAAAGAACTCATTCTTCTTCACATAATTTCAAAAATTAAAAATTTAATGATGGAAAAATGGGAAGATTTGAAGCATTCTGGATGGCCCTGAAAAGCAGAGTGAAAATCACTGGAACAGTTATGAGAATAAGAAATAAAGAGCAAGGTCTGTAGGTAGCTATGGAAAAGCAAGTTCTGATGGTAACACTAAAAGTGAGCAGCAGCCCAGCAAGAGAAGAAACCAGAGGAAAAGTTAGGCATGAATTGTGCTGACTGCCATTAGCATCTGTCTGCTATGCTGTATGTGGAAGAGAAGTCTATGCTTAGATGATGCTAGAGTCAAGTGCAGCAACCCAACTGCACACACAAAGGATTTATTCTTACAAGGGTGGGTATTGTCTAGCCCTTGAATGATGCAGCGCACAACTGCTTGCATGCCTGTTAAAAGGGCAGGATAGACCTGCAGAAGACATACGGGGAGATGAGTACTAACAACATTTTACTATCTAGCTCACGACTGGTAGCATATGCCTTCTGTATGCTTAGGTTCTGTGTTTCAAGAAATTGCACTGCTTCGAGCCACGAAATGAAAGCCATTATGTGCTCTGCACTTGGTTGTGCCGGGGTAATTTATTCATATTCATGAGCGTGTGAATACTTTCAGTCTGGGTTTTGCTCCTGCCACTATCCGAGTCATGTTGGGGGTTACGTTTTTCTCAGGCTTTTCAGCCACAGGTATTTAAGAACGTTTTGATGCTTAATTGCAACAAAACGAAGCTCTGTGAAACATCAGATATTAAACACCTTTCTCAGTTTGGGATTTTTCAGCACTGACTTCTGTGGAGAAAGATGAGCAGCCTGTGTCGGATTGCTGGATGTATTTAAATGTGAGAATTCAAAGAAAGGCACCGCTAACTGAAGATGCAGACGCTCTGTACCCCTCCCTCCCATGGCAGGATCAAAAGGAACAGTATCAGCTTTCCTGTTCTTGCTTTTAGAAACGCAGCTGTAAAAGTTTGATTTGCTTTTGTTATTTAACAGCTATGCAAGACTTGTGATCATACCAGCATTGTATGTTTTTTAGGAGAGAAAAGAACATTTTGGGTTTATATTCTCTCCTTTATGCTTGGAAATGGTTGACTTGTCCCTTAGTGACATCTGCCTTTCATTATCGCTCATCTCAATGCACAGAAAACCTGTTGGAATTGTACATTAATAGTAGAGCCAGTAGAAAAAAATGACACTAGGGGTTTCACGGATAATAAGCTTTTCAAAATATCTGCCTGATTTCAAATACCAACCTGAAAAGATATTAACAACCTTGCTCCTTAATCTAGAATAAAGAGGGAGATTCATTTGTTGCAGACTCATACAACTCAGACTACTTGGCACTAACCTGATTTACAAGCACAAACAGTCTGGCCCAGTGATGATAAATGTATTTCCTGCATTATTTTAGCTGTTTGTTCTTGTTTTATCCCTAATCCTGTGTTTGGATGACATGAAAAAGAAATTCATAAATACTATACGCATGACTTGGAGAAGATTTGTTTACCTTGGCTTGCCGATTCTTTCCTCTCCCTTGGGTGAATGATAACTGGATTTTAATTCTGACTGAAGTCCTTGAAAAGAAGAGCATCTTTCAGAACGTAGCTTGCAAATAAATGGGAAAGTTGCTCTCTGGCAAAGGACAAATAAATACCTCATTCTAAAGATGTGCACTCTGTTCTCATTCCAACGCAGCATTGTCTACCCCCATACCGAGAAAGTTGCCTACCATGCATCTGCAGTGCCCAGAATTTTGAATACTGCCTATTTTTGTCTAACGGGTCAGTACTGAGTGTCCTGTTCCATGCAGTGAGGATCTGTGCATCTGTACTACCTACAGAGTCCATTTTGTCGTAGCAACAGCATCACTCTGGTTGTTACCATGAAGACAGCTGCATCAGGTTTCCTTGACTATTTCCCTAGGTTTACAAGGTCTGCTGCGATGCAGCTAACATGTGTGACCACTTAAGAGCAAGAGGGCAGTGGCCTGGCCAGAAATGTGTGTTGCCGTGAGACTGGCTCAGAGTGAGCTGGAGTTATATCTAGTCTAAAAGGTGGTTGGAGTCAAGCNGCCCAGAATTTTGAATACTGCATATTTTTGTCTAACGGGTCAGTACTGAGTGTCCTGTTCCATGCAGTGAGGATCTGTGGATCTGTACTACCTACAGAGTCCATTTTGTCGTAGCAACAGCATCACTCTGGTTGTTACCATGAAGACAGCTGCATCAGGTTTCCTTGACTATTTCCCTAGGTTTACAAGGTCTGCTGCATGTAGCTAACCCAAGTGTGACCACTTAAGAGCAAGAGGGCAGTGGCCTGGCCAGAAATGTGTGTTGCTGTGAGACTGGCTCAGAGTGAGCTGGAGTTATATCTCGTCTAAAAGGTGGTTGGAGTCAAGCAGGGGTCTGTCTTTTCTCCCTGGGCACTGGAGACAGGACAAGGGGTCACAGTCTTCAGCTCCATCAGGGGAGGTTTAGACTTGACCTTAGGAAAAGGTTTTTCACTGACAGAGTGATCCAGGTTTGGAACAGGCTGCTCACGGAGGTGGTTGGGTCACCGTCTCTGGAGGTGTTCAAGGTCAGTCTGGATGAAGTGCTGAGCGGCATGAGCTAGATGGCAGATGTTAGGCTGACTTGGTTGGTTTTAGGTTGGACTGGATGATCTTTGAGGTCTTTTCCTCCCTCATCATTGCTGTGATACTCAGTTAAGCCCTTTCTCTGTGTTACAATTTTGTTTTGCTGCTTTGGGGAGGGTTTTTGGTGGGGGCAGAGGGAAGGGACTAAGAGGGATGGTTAGTGATGTTTCAAAAACGATGACTTCTGGAGGAAGCAATGTGAAATATTTTGACAATGAAATGTGAGCTGAGTCTGTCTCTGTATTGGTAACAGAAATGCCATTTTTTATCTTGTTTAATTTAATTTGTGACAAGGCCAAAAGTGGATGAAATTTACTTGAGCTAAAATGTACCACGAAAGACCATTATGTTTCAGCGGTGGCTGAGTGATCCAGCACCTCTGCAATGGTCGTGGTCTGTAGCCAGAAGATTTTCCTGCTTGGTGAATGAGCAGAGGTGTGATGAAGGAAGAGCGGTCAGCCGTTTCTGACCAGAGGTAGATTCTTCTGCCACTTCTCCCCATCACCAAGTGCCATGTGATTACTGGTGCAACAGGAGTTTTCTGCTAGGAGTTTCTCCTAACTGGCTAGGACATCAGGGAGGACAATGCCCTCAGGGCCATGACACACCTAGTCAGGTTTGGTCCTGTGTACACTTCTAATTAGGTATGTGTTTCATTGATATAGGCAGATTTTGAGTCATCTGCGTTGCTCCTGATGTGACGTGGGAAAGATCTCTCAAGCAGTGTAAACAACGTGGATACCTACAGACAAAATTGCCTGTAATCTCTTCTCTGTATAAATACAGTAATATTTAAATCCCTTCACCTTTGAAAAGAAGTTATATTAGGTCTCCTATTAGTTTATGGACAGAAAACGCTCTGGGTACTTTGCAAAGCTCTCCATCAGCAATGTGACTCGTAAGTAGGATAGCACCACATCGTGACTATGAATAAAATGAACCTTCCCTAAGAGTTAATTATATTTTATTTAGTTTTAGTGTTTTGTATTTCATCTACATACTATTACCTGACTTACACAAGTTATAGACCACGCATGGTGGAGTGATGCATTTGGATGTAATGAAGGATGCAAAGGACTATGAATTTTCTTTCTGCTAGCACAGTAATTCTTGCTTCAATTCTTAATAATAAAGTGCAACAGTGAAGAGATTAAACACGTAGAATAAAAACCTTGTTGTTTCCTTGTCTAGGTATTCTGTTGAAATATTTCTTGGAACTAAATGAGAAAGTAAGGATTTGATAATGAAATTAACAAAGTTCCGAAGTTCTGTTCCGTGCAGATTACAAGAAGAAATGAGATTAATCTGAAGCACGATGAGTAGTTTGAATGCCAAAGGCTGGCAGTGAAATGAAAGTTGATTGTACGCGTTGCCATGATAGTAATTAGGATGAGTGAGAAGGTTTTGTAACTTCTCCAGAATGTCTGGCAATTTACATTTACAGGTCATGGGCTGTTGTTTGTCACGCTCAGTGGATGCCAAAACAGGTTTTAGTGGGATATACTGATTTTGTGGTTTGGCATTTCTTTTGTAAGAGGGGAAGGAAAGAGGTCGCCGCTTTGATTTTATTAATTTGCAGTCACCTAAACAAACTGAATGAACTTGGCTCTATTAGATGGTAACTTTCACTGCCACCCCTACATGGCACAACTTTGAGTTGCTCTAAGTTTCAGAAGGAGCGTCTCTTATCTGTGGACCAAAGCCTGTAAAATCAATTTATATTTGAACACAAGCTTAAAAACCTCAGAGTTTTGGAGATAGACTAATCAGAATGAAATGCAATGGTAAGGAGTCCAGTGTTTTATCTCCTTCTCCTTTTGTGTGCAACATTTAATTTTATTGTATTTTATTGTATTTTAGTTTTTTATTATTTTACTTATTTTATTTTTTTATTATTTATTTTACTTTTTTTCTTTAATTTTTGTAATTTGACAATTTTTCTGGGGGAATAGGTTACTTCTTCTGTGATAATCTGAGGAGATTAATCCTCTCCCCCATTTTAAGTATATTCCAATTTCATCGGGGTCCATAATGGTTTTATTTCTAAGTTTTCCAGCCTCTCTTTGGCTGACTGTAATTCCTTTTTGCAGATAAACTAGATCAGGCACTTCCAGTGCCCAGCAACCTCCACTGTGTTCCCTTCCACTATTCATTCCATAAAGGCTTCACGGAATCTAGTCTTTTGAGGTCATCCAGTTGTACCCTCTCCTGCTCTAATTGTTCTTGTAAAGTTCAACCAAATTCTGTAGCAAGTGAATAATCTGTAGCTCTACCCATTCCTATTGCTCTCTCTGTTCCAGGGCTACAGTTAAAGCAGCCCCTAGAGCAGCACAGGCTGATCCTTTTCCTTTACCGGGATGCTGTGGGTTGAAGGCAGTAATCTGGTCAGTTACATAGGGGACCATTTTCTTATGCCAAAACAAGTCCTGCCAGTGAGGAATGTGAGATACAGTTTTCAAAAAATCTGGGGGTTGGTAGAGGGAACATTCAGTCCTTCTGGGTCCACATCTCGCAGAGAGAGAGCACTCCTGGGTCTAACGCCTGTTTCTGTAGCTCTGAACTTAAACACTACCAGATCCTCAGAGGATTGCCTTGAACATCAGCAGATCCTCTGAGGATCACTCTCAGTATGAGCAGATTCTCACAGGACTGCTCTCAGTGCTCTGATTACACTGCTATTCCTTAAGGGAGAAGAGGCTGTGACTGCTTTAACACTTCTCAATCTGCCCTGACAGTTAGGACACCCTGAATCTTACTTAGATCCCTTTTTATCCAGCTAGTCCCCATGGGATGAGAGATTGTGACTGCACTGACACTTCTGAATGGAGGTTATCCTGACCATGATGCCAATTAAATGTATTAGTCCAGACAAAGTTCTTTTTGATAACTAAGTTCAGCATTAAGACACAAACAAGGTCAGATGTCAGACTTCATTATAAGCTGAAACCTAAGAACAAGAGCAGAAGAGGAAAAGGAGGAAAATAGAAAGAGCACCACCCCCTGTAGCTCCAGAGACGTCTCACATCCAGAAGATTTCTGTCTCAGTGTTGGGGTAAGCCCCTTGACTGGAGGCACCTCATGTTTATATATATGCTTTCTGCTTCTCACCACAGTGTTTCAGAGCTGTTGCTATGGTCATGGCATGTATGAGTAGCACCTGTTGTCTTCATGGAAAGATCAGATGTTCTCCGGGTTTTAGCCACGCCAGCACTCAGCTGCCTCCCAGAGGTTGCTGGGTGTCAGAAGGTCCTTAGCCCAAGTGTTCTACAGTTGACCCTGCTCTGGGGCACCTGCACTTCGCTGGTAAGTAACAGTTTGCTGGAGAGTGCCAGCTGTTTCACACAAGAGCTTGCAGTTTGTTTATGAGCTGATCAATTGTTTTAGACAAAACATGGAATTTTCGCTGGTCTAAATCCCAAACCATTACATTATTTTACCCTTACAAAGCTATTCTAAGTATCTACCATGGCTTGGTGGAGTGTGTTACTATTCTTATGGAGTTAAACTTAGGACTTATAGCGAAACGCTGCTTCAAAAGTGGGTTATTGTCACCAAACAATAGAACAAGTCCTGCTTTTGGAGAAGGGAAGGTATTTTTATGCCTGATTTGCGTTGTTTATCCACTTATGGTGGATTAACAGATCTTATATCTACTTCTTTGTAAAAAGAAATCAATGTGTCTTTCAATTAATTTATGTTTAGGCAGAGAGGCAAAGAAATATTAAGTTAAAAATCAGTAGGGAATCCATTATTACACAGAAAATGGTAAAAATTGATTCACGTTCGGATAGCTCATCAACCACAACATTGTGGAGTTAACAGCTAAACACTCGTTAGCAAATCTGTCTATGTATGTTCCAGAACAGCTATTCCTTTCTTATTCTAAATCACCAGTTGAAAGATTTTTTAAGTCTGAGGGGCCATTTTTGGTGAAACACATTAATTTTCTACATACTGCTGAGCTTTCTTAATTCTTACCCTGCAACAAGAATGAAGGTAGCTTGCATATACAGATGTGACACTTTGTTAGACACACTAGTGATCCCATTTGCCAAGCACATTCTGACACAATTAAACTATGTTTTCTACAGAATGTGGGATAAATCAGTCAGGAGTTCATATGAGACACAGCGAAGGGTCAAACACAACACTTCTTACATAGGAAAATAATTTCTGCTTCCCTGAGGTTTGCTTTCCCATCTTTAAAATGCAAACCTTTCAGCTCTAAGCCATAGCTCCTTGCTGTTTGCTGTGGAACAGAGAGTTAGCAGTTTGGGTTCGTTGGATGGAGCTAACCCAGTACACTGTGCTTAACCTGACCTGCGTGTGAGCATTGCAATGGGTATCAGCATCATGGTGTTTCATGTAACTGTCTTGTTGGACTGTAGTTCTGCCTCCTCCATTTCCTTCTACTAAAAGGAAGGGTGGAAGAAGAAAGGTCTTGTCATCATACAGACCTACTCAGCCATCCAGGGTCCTTAGCACGGAAGCTCTCTTTCTGAAATTTCCTTATGAAACTGCCATCAGAATGTACTTTACAGCACTCTCCTCACAGATGGTCACATTTTGTGACAGCATTTTACATGTAGAAACACTAAGCTCTACAAATAAAACAGTAGCCGTGGTTCACTCCCTGTCTCCTGTACCAATACGATTTCTTCTAGATAAGCAGATTGCCTTTATTGAAATCCTAATTGAATTAATGTGGGGGTTTTGGTATGTATTTCTACATAACTAGGCATGTTAGACTCAGTTTTTAGTGTTTCTTAGAAATATAGCCTTTATCTCACTGACATCTGTGTGAAGTCAGAAACAGCTGTAAAGAAGCAGAAACAAAACCCTTCCTGCTGGTATCCTGTAGTGGGATAATCAAACACACCATGGAAAGAAGTTCTTTTGAGCAGGCTTGATGTGAATTTGCATGAGCTTAGACTTGTTTTCTTGCTTGCTTAAATTGAAGCACGTAAGCATCCTTGAGTGTCGTGATGGTGGTATGTAAATGGATTTTGGAATATGCTGTTTTCTTCACCTTTATGTCTTGTTCTGTAAAGAACTGGAATCTGAAGCTATATTAGAAGGAGAAAAGTGTTTGTACATGCCAACTGAATTTTAAAGGCTATGTCAGCTTCAAAAAATGATTTGCTATATGAAACAAACAACTTAATTGGTTAATTTTGTTAATTTAACCCCTAGCAGAGCTATAGACTGGGGGAACAGTGGCTGGAGAGCAGTCTGATAGAGAGGGACCTGGGAGTACTGGTTGACATCTGGCTGAATGTGAGCCAACAGGGTGCCCAGATTTCTTTTCATTTGCTTAATTTTTGAAACAGCTGAAGTTCACCTCCACCTTTTTGATTATAGGAGAAGGTGTAGGCACAATCCTCATACAGAAAATAATCCAGAGCCAAGTTCAAGTAAATATGTATGACATAATATTCACCCGTAGGAACTCACACTATTTCCTCCTCCAGGCAGTACTGGTGGCCGTAGGTAATGCTTTCAAACTCACGCACTGTGGTATGGCACTCTGTTTTGTTTCAAGGACACTTTTCCATATTGCTAATTGATCTCTCCTTTTATACAACTTGTGCAAGAGCATGCAGAAGTTGGAGAGCAAACAGCCATTTAAAAATCGACCGATAAATGTTTAAAAAACCCACCAAAACTGCAAGCTGGGGAGAAGGAGTTGGTTTGGGAATCAAATTCAGAAACAAGGATCCCCTTAAATGAGATTTCTAGGCTCATTCCCTTATTGCAGACATACATACAAATAATGTGGGAAGTCTGAGTTTTGGAAGAGTTCTTGGGTTTTCTTTCTTGCATTTATCTTGGAGGTCAGAGTACTCACTGTTTTAGGAAAGTACACCACCATTGGAAATCAATGAGGAGACTTAGACTTCAATGAAGTGGAGTTCTATAAAAGTATCCCATGAATTGCCGTGCCACCGACTCTCACATTCTCATTATCAGTGTTTTGGCTCCCTTTCCCCACACTGCTGCTTTTCTCGTCCTCTAATCACCATAAGATACTTCTCCCCTTGTGAAAACAGAACTCACACATTTTATTTTCCATCTCTATTGGTGATGTTTATTTGTCTCAGGCTAGGAATGTCCACGGCAAACAGCATAATCCTGCAGCAAACCATTACAAGCCTTGGGTTTTTAACTTCTGTCGACCTGGATTTAACTTGTTTCACAGTTTACCTCTTAAGACGTTCCTGAAACATACCAGATAAGTCTAAAGATGTTTAGCCTGCAATTTCCTTAGTAAAATTATAAGATTAGAATTGTTTACTCGCTGAAAATTTCTGTGCATACATCTTGCATTCTTTTTCCTATCTCCATTTACCCTTCAATTTGCATGACATTTGTAGATGTGCAATGAATATCTTCAATTCCCGAAATAATTTGGTGTCTGTTTGCCCTTGTTGCTTATCCCCCCCCCTCCTTGATTTCAGTGATGTCATGAGACATCATCAGTTGCCACAGCAACAATCAGTGGTGTGTAGCATGAGCTGCAATGATTACAGGTCTGCTCTGCTCCACTGTTTTCTCCAGTCAGTTCACAGAAACATCGTTTGTATAGTCCGAGTTGTGTTATGAACACACTTAACCCCTTCTGTGCCTACGTAAGTGCCTGTCACTGTAGAGAATACCCTCCCCAAAGGTCTTCCCATACACCCTTCTGTGTACACGCGGGCACATTAGCTATCGTTTATGTCTTTAAGTGCTGTTAGGTGAGATGTGTGTGGGAAAAGCACACAGAAGAGTTAATTTCTGGTCTGAATTAGCACTTAAGTCAACTCTTTGTTGGCCTAGAGCAAACAGGCCCAAGCAGAATGAACAGGGCAAGTTCTGAGCTGTTACTAAATGAGAAGGAGGGAGCTGTGCATGGGGTTTTCCCTTAACCAAGTGTCACAGGAACCTTCTCCTTTGGTTTTCTTTTATAAGAACAGAAACTGAGCTGTGATTTTCAACCCATTCACCTTCTGAAAAAAGAGCATTTCCTGTAGACCTGTCTTCTTGTAGGAGAACTGATTCAGTGGGTGGGGAGACACAGCCACAGCTCAGTCTTTCTCACGTGACCTTTGGCAAACATTGCTTTTAAACTTGCATCTGGAGTTAAGGTTGATAGAAAAGCTCATTCTACTTAATTTTACAGTCACCAATGACTTGTACCGAGATGTTCCTGTGAGCTCCCATGGACAATTTATTCACATGAAACGTGCTCAGCTGGCATTTGTCTGCACATTTGCATTGGGTTAGCAAATTCTTTTGTCAACTTGTTCCCAAATGCTTGCCAAGCACAGTAGAAGTTAGCTCACTTGAGCCCGAAGTAGAGCAAATGGGGACAATGGGATTCACTTCAGATATGTTTCTCTCATCTTAATCAAATTTGGCTCTGAACTGAAAGCTGCCCAGGGATGCTACAACCCTTGTTGCTAGTGGCTTCATGTAAGGAAAGATGTTTTGTGCTCATATTCTTTTGTTTAATACTTGAACAACTCTGGACCATATGAACTTTGAATATATCCAAGCCTTTCCTTGTCCCTGAAGAGAAATTGTAAATAGATTTGAAAACTTTTGTGAAATGATGTATTTAATGCTGTATAAACATACCTAGCTTAGTGTCTTAAAATGCTGGTTGGAGGCAATCGTTTATTCATAGCATAGAACCACAGAATCTTTAAAGATTGCAGGAGACCTTCAAGACCGTCAAGTCCAATTGACAACTCAGCATCACTCTGCCCATTAAACCATGATTTCAAAGGCCAGATCATCTCCAGGGATGGTGGCATCACCACCTCCTTGGACAGCCTGTTAGTGAAGACGTTTGATCTGATCTAATCCAATCTAACCTAATCTAATCTATAATCTAATCTAATCCTTCCCTGGCACTCTCAAAACAGGAGCCTTAGGGAAAGAAATATGCTTTTTGAAAAAAGCAAGTGAGCCCAAATTTTATCTCCATGTTCCTTCCCTTTCAAAAACCCAACAAGAAGTGGTCCTAAGTATGGGATGATATCTGTCAATGTATTTGGCTGGCTTGTATTACTGTTTCAAAAATCAGAAGAAAAAAGGAAGGAGCAGTGATCTTTCTTTATCTCTGAGAAATCATTTAATGTCGAGACCACTGTACTTTTAACATTATATATTGCAGTTTATATAGAAATTATTCCTGATTCAACCACTGCTTTGTTTTTAACTCCAGTGTTTTGTTCCTTAACAGAATGGAGGTGAACAGCTATGAAATCAGGAAATCTATGAACTTTCTAAACTATGAAGTTCAGAAATAGCTTTCTAACGTCCAAAGAAAATGAACATTTCACGCTTTGGGGTATTTTTGGTGTGCTGGGAATCTTTTTGTGAGGAAAGTGAACTTTTTGGTTGTTTCCACAAATTCCTTGTGTTCCTAGGGGCAGACAAATGTTGTTTGCTCAATGGACAGCAGGTGAAAGCTGCTTTTTTCTCTTTTTTTGTATATATTTATATATATAATATATATTTATATATTTATTATGTGATTTATTTTCATCTTCTTTACCAGCTGTTTTTCTAAGGCTAGGAACAGATAAGGAGGAATCAAGAGTATCCTTATGCATCTTATGCTAAGCTGTTCTACACTTCTGTTCTTCCTGAGCTTCACCAGTATATCCATGTGACTCATGTCTTTGCATATCCATAGAGAGAACAGCAGGATTCGTGCATGAGAGTTAGTCATTAATTCATTGGGGATTTTGGCATAAATTTGTAACTCGTAATGAATCTTAGAAAGCTGATGACCCAGCATATCAATTAATTATACAACAGAATGAAATCATAGAACTATTACTGATTAGTTTTCTGTCTAAATGTTTGGTGTTGAATCAGTGCAGTGAGAGTTATACCAAGATCCCAATGCGGAGGTAATTTAGCCTGGTTTTGCCATGGCATACACATTTTTGAATGGTGTTTCTCCTGGTCATTCCCATTACATGCCCATGACGTGTAGAATGTCTACGTAGAAGCACAGCAGTTAGACTATGTCAGTCACAGTATCACAGTAATGATAAGGTTGGAAAAGACCTTAAACATCATCCAGTTCAACCTAAATGCAACTAAACCTAACATCTAACATCTAGATTTATTTACTTGAGTCAGATTTTTGCAGACCTGATTGGCTTTGCAGGCCCGACTAGTTGATAAACATTTGCAATTAAACATCTATTGGTCAGCATAATTTAACTAACAAAGAAGTGGGTCATTCATAAAAGGATGCTCTGTCTAGAGCCTCAGTGTCTGAAATATTTCAGTCAGTGGTTGTTATTATTTACGTTATCCTGTGTGTCTGACATAGTTTTGGCAAGGAAGGGGTTGTGTAACTTGGAAGTATATGAGCTCTGTAACTGCCCCACGTGGGCAGAGCTTGCATGAGCAGAGTCTGGGTCTGATGCTTTGTGCACATTCCCACAGTTACAAGAATAAGCTGCCTCTCTTCTGACTGCATCTCAGTTGCGATGCCAGCCTTTTGCCACTGAAGAACCAAATGCATCAGCAGAAAATACTGTTTGAGAGCATGCCGATAGTAAATCCCATGGGAAGGGGTGGTTTTCAAACACTCAGTAATGTCCTTTCATTTGGGACACTGACGTGAGGATTGGGTAAATGCATGATGACGTTGAGGCACCTGTGCTGATGCAAGCACTCAAAAAAGAGCAGAGAGAGCAGTATGAAAGCAGATAATTGTGCTCTTTTTCTTCGTTCACTGAACACTATCTCAAGCAATTGATCATCCACTGGGACAAGAGCATCCCCAAATTTTTTTGTATGTGTTGTGGCTGCAATTAGCTGGAGGAACAAATTACTGGAGGTGATTAACATAATAAATGCACAGGCAATACTAAATATTTTACATTTTAACAGGCATTTTGTCAAAGGGGATAAATGAACCAATTTTACATACTTTTTATTAAAATTGCCTCTGTCTCAGTGATAGTTGTGGCAAAACAGTTTGTATTCTGCTTAAAAAAGAAAATGGTTCTCCCTTGGCATGGAACAATTTATTATGTAAATACCGGAGTGCTCCTAGTCCCTACTAAGTGCTGTTTAGGGTCTGCTGAGGGTCTCCTAGCCCACATCGTAGCAACATTGAAGTGTCTTAGCATTATTACTACACCAGGCACTTGCTTTGGGGAGGAGGAGATATTGTACCAATGATTTAAAACACTTTTCTTCACAAGTTGGAGCTAGCTGAATCCACATGAGAGAAAGACTTGAAATGTATCATCTATTCCTCTAAAAATGATGAGTTCTCTCTTTCAAATAAGGAAAAATATTCAGTGCAAACATCTGTCTGCATGAAAGCTGCTATTATAGGGCAGACCTGTGTGTCCCACAGCTGGGTGCCTCAGGTGATGCTAATTCCTTGACCAAAGTGTTGAAATATTCTCCTCATCATCAACAAAAGGTGTCATCTCAGCAGATCTGTATACTCCACTGTGGTTTTCTTACAGTTAATGTGTCAAGTTCATCTGTGTAACCAATAGTGTTTGCACTGAGAGTTTTTGTGTGGCATTTTTTGGGGGTTTTCTTCATTTTTTATCATATTTTTTTTCTTCTTTAATTTTTTTGCCCTGTTTACAAAACCTCTCTCTTTCTTTTGTGTAACTCAAGTAACTGAGAACTGCTAGTAATGAACTGACATCTAATCTTGGCTTAAATGACAGAGATAAACAAATTTATTCCTTCTGCCATTTTGCCTTTAATTTACTAGAATTTAATCAACAAGTACCCAACTCCTGGGTTTTCTGAATTAGAATCCATTCAGGAAGGAACTACATGGGTTTGACTTGCAGAGTGCATAATCTTACTTCTAATACTTTATGTGGGCATAAGGACATAAGGACAAACTGCATAGTTCTTCTGGGTGATCACTCCTTTTGGGCACGTTTTCTCCTAAGACAGTAGAGCTTAAAACTAATACCAGTTGTCTATGAAAATACCCAAACACAGCGAATAAGTAGAACTTTTAGAAAATAATCGGTGCTGGTTGCACTGCTGTGTAACAGCTCTCCATCAAGTGTGTTCCATCACATGAAGAAACAATCACTAAGTCAGATAAGAAAAAGTAGTCTGCTACTGAAAGAGTTGAGTGTTAGATGTTTGTCTCAGTTACTTTGCTCTCAAGTGATGCCCACAATAACAGACAAGAGGTGGAGGCCAATTCTGCTACAGCAGATTGTTCTTGCATACCTCCTGCCCTTTGCTCTCAAAAGCTAGAGTCTGTAAACGCATTAACTGAAGGCAAAATCTTACAGGAGTGGACTTGAAATTTAATATCACTCATCAGGTTGACGTACTGAAAAGGGACTTTGGGATATTTGGAAAGACATCATAAAGGGCAAGTGAATGCAGAAAGTCAACCATTAAAATTATTTTATAAGGAAAAGAAATCTAAGTCAGAGGAACCATTTTTAATAAAAATATTGCTTGCAGGAAGAAACTTCTATAAACTAGTGGGAGCTCAATATGAACTTAATTGCTTGACTGAAAGAGGGGAAAATATTAGAGCTGGTGTCTTGCTTTATAAGAAGAGACAGTTAATGGGACCCCATTCTGGAGTGATATCCACATCCCACTAATTGTTTGCCATCTGTAAGAAAAAATGATGGTATCTCCTCATTAAAAACAAAAACCAAAAGAAAAAGAAGAAAAATATTGTTCTAGTGTGTGTTAACATTGCACCATCTATAAGGATTTCAAAGCTATTCAGAAAAAGGTCAAGCTTCCAGGACTTTAAGGATTGAGACTGGCGAAGCTGACTGAGTGACGGAGTTTGTGAAAGGGAAGCACAGAAATCACAAAATTAAATAAGAAATGAATAAATATCCGGTGATTACTGTCTTTGGAGATCAGACAGGGATGATTTATCTTCCTTGATGCATTGCTTGATTTTTGCATTTTTAATGTCCTGATTTGGAAGTACTAAAAATGAGACAGGAAACTGGTCAGCGAGGTGATGACCTAGCACCCTAGAAATATTTATGTTGCTCGAGTATATTTTAATGTCTCGTCCTAAAACTCCTAGGGTCCTATCGACCTTACTGTATATTCCTTTGCCACAAGGGCGATGCTAGTCACTAGAAGATACCTCTTCCGATTCCTATGATACCAAATCATCCTACCTTAGTTTCTTCAGGTTCATGGGGAAAAAAATGATGCTGGTGAAAGAGAAACTTGTAAAGCTGTTCAAATACCCCAGGTTTGCTTAGCTTACCCTGTGTGACCAATGGCTTGCTGTTAACCAGCAATCTTGTAAATCATCCTTAAATCAAATAAGATAAGGCACAACGTAAGCAACAGTATTAATTTACAACACCCTATTTAATAATGAAGTTTAGAAATATTTATTAAGGTAGAAGTGAGGTAATTTTTTTAAAATGCTCATTATTTTAAAAATTATGTTTAGAATGTCTCTTTCTTGTCACATATGACAGGCTGTGTAGGCTATGTGCCTCAGATAATACCATTCGTTGCTGAAGTGGGATGGTTTTAGAAATTGTTTCTGGCTTTTTCTCAAGGTCATCAAGATGTTCTACTCAAATTTGGTGTTTCTCCAGCAGAGTATACTCCAACACTCATAAAAGCCTCTACCATCTTCCTCTGCTGACAGATACTGCAGTCAGATCACGTTTCCTTCACTCACAGAATCTTCTCCAGTTATTCCCACACACACAGCACTGTCTGATTTTTCCTGGCTCTTCATGGCTGAGACTGGACAAAACAGATGCCATCCACTTTGAAAGACAGTAGATCTGGATCGGTGGGGTTTGCAGTGTTTGCTGTAGCATGGGAAGCAGTGATTCCCTGTGATTCTGATGCTGTGATTTGATGACGTAGCTGTCTTTCTGCGCTCCTCATTGGAGATCAGGATGGGATTTCTGGCCTGTGTCAGACTGCCCACAAACAATGTTCTTCGTTTTCGTAGCAAGCCAATAGTCTCCTTTTCAGCACCTTTCCCTACACTCGTGTTCTCTTTGTGTTTTCAGACCCATAGGACAAACACAGCTGATTTTCTTTGGACTTTTTCTGTTGAAAAAAACAAAACTGCAGTCTGATGCTGCAAGTTGAAGGGTTGTAGGATCCTGATGATCTGTACTTTCCTTGTGGTAAGTGTAGCTGTGGATTATGACCTATTGCTGCAGTTCCTGAATATGTTGCAAAGCACTAAGAAGCCTTTTGCATCTGTTTGGCAGGCAGCTGGATACATGGGTGCTCCTATGGACTGAAGTCCTGCACTACTGTTCCTTGCAATGGCTGAGAGTGGATTTAATAATCCAGAAGATTGATTCCTTTTCCAAAATGGAATGAATGTAACTGAGGTTTGTAGGTGATGGTCTTCCCAGGCAGATGGATATGACAGATGGACAACATCTGTCATTTATACTAGGAGCTGGTTTGAGTCTGGAGCGTGGACCGTCATTCTCATTCATAGTCAGATCTTGCCAAGGCACTAGACTGAAGGTTTATGTTGTGTACAGTGCTATCAACTTGAAAGAACACATCTGAAAATGGTGTTTGGGAAGTCTGCTGAGTACAGAGTAAATACAAATAAATTAGGAGAGTGAAAGATCCAGATTCTTTCACTTTGCAACATATATTCGGTTTACAACAATGTGAGAGGGGTGTATGGGAGATAAATTGTTTTATCTTGCGTATGAAACCTTGTGGTTATAAAGAATCATATATTCATAGCTACTTAGCTGTAATAATACTCACAGAGATTATAAGAAGTCTCTAAACACTGAAGATCATTAAAAATGGAAGGCAAACTGTGCAGTGTGACCTATCGGTATAATATTGCAGTGATAAATATTAACTCCTTGCCTCAGGACTGCAAAGTGTTCTGATTTATGTCGGTACAAGGGCTTTGCTCTTATGTAATCATTTACATCTATGTATGTTGGTTTGAACAGCAAATTCAAACCATAGCATCTGCCTTAACTGTAGGGGAATTTGAAAAGGTGTAGAAGCAGGGAACCTTCTCTTCCGAGCATGTGCCAGAGGCTTTGTCTAAAAGTGAAGTATTGGCAGAAAAGGTTATGGATCAAGGAGATGATGTGAGCAATAATAAATAACCAGGAAGGGATGGCTTCTGCCCCAGAGTTCCGAGAGACCTCAAGTGTGAAATGAGCCAAACTACACGCTGTTGTGTGTAAGGCTGACTCACTGTCAGAGTTCCGGGAAGTAGTACTCACACTTAACGATATCAGTAGTACTTTTCAATAGAGAAATATTGCACACTTCCTTTTCTGCTTTAGGAAAAGCTACCTTTTTCAACCCCCTAGACCTGAAATCATATGACAGGCTACTATTATGCAGTAAATGTTAATTATAACTGAAAAAATCAGTGTACAGGTCTGTAACACCCTTAATGATCATCAGTTTCTAATTCATCCTGAGAAGAACAAACATATTCATCTTTATTATTCATCTTTATTATTTCTTTATCATCTTTAGTATTTCATCTTTAGTATTTCTTAATAATTTATGCCCATCTAGAGCCAGGGAGCAGAGGTGTAAGCAGGCAAGGTGTCACACTGCTCAGAATTGAAATGTTTATTGTACCAAAGGAAGAATCCAGTTCGGGAGATGAGGAAACACATTGCCTTTTACTTATTTTATGATGCTGAGAAAAGTACTAACTCAAACTGGTCTTCTTGGGAGCGAAGGATGTGATAATGATTTCACTTTTGATGAAGAGCTAAAAGTAATGGTGTAAAAAGGATTTCTGCAGTTACTTGTCCTTTCAAATCCAGTTAATGAAGCTATTAGGAGTCAGTTTAAAACAAGCAAAGAAGTGAGTCTTCATGCAAGATTTAGCAACCTTTCCCGAGGTTGTTGTAAAAATAAGATTTCATTAGTTCTAAAGACTGCTTCATGGGAAGAAAAATACTATCAGGGCCCTGAATTCATGACCCTGAAAAGGTTGGAAGGTATTAAGAGAAAATATATTGTATTCTTGCCATGTTTTTACTCTTTCGTAATCATTAGTACATGCCTACTCTGCTTATTTGCTTTTCCTTGCAGATGGAAAGAAGACTAATGTATCACAGTATTACAGTAATAATGAGGTTGGAAAAGACCTTAAAGATCATCCAGTCCAACCTAAAAACAACTAAAGCAAGGAAACCTAACATCTGACATCTAGCTCATGCCACTCAACACCTCATCCAGCCTGATCTTGAACACCTCCAGGGACAGCTACTCAACCACCTCCGTGGGCAGCCCATTCCAAACCCGGATCACTCTGTCAGTAAGAAACCTTTTCCTGATATCAAGTCTAAACCCCCCCTCCAATGGAGGTTAAGACTGTGACCCCTTGTCCTGTCTCCAGTGTCCAGGGAGAAAAGACCAACCCCNTGGCCACACAATTCTTGATGCAGGCCAGGATGTGATTAGCCCTCTTGGCCGCCTGGGCACACTGCTGACTCATGCTAAGTTTGCAGTCCACTAGTACCCCCAAGTCTCTTTCTACCTGAGTACTCTCCAAGATCTCCATTCCCAGCCTAGAGTTCTGCCTGGGGTTGTTAGAACCCAAATACACAACCCCACACTTAGACTTGTTCAAACTCATCCTATTGGAGTCTGCCCATCTCTCCAGTCTGTCCAAGTCCCTCTGCAGGGCCCTCCTGCCCTCTGCTAGCTTTTCTTAGCTAACTAACGTAATTAGCAATATGCTTCTGAAAACTGTCCTTCCCCTAGACGTGGCGTGTCCTGTGTAATGCTTTGCAACAGACTGAATTGGCTATATAAAAATTTAATCGCTGCTTTCTAAATGTCTTTGTTTAAACCATATTTGAGTTTCACATATGGAGGATCCTAATGCTGGGGAAAATAAAACAGTTAAACCCAAAAGTGTATTTTTATGATGAATGAATAGGTAATGAAGGAAAGATGTCTGTAAGAAGTGTCCTGTTTCCCAGATCAACACAGCGACAGGGTGGGAATGAGCTTATTTCCATGTAATTTGAATTTAATTGTTCATTTCAGTGGAATGAAATTCCTGAAATAATTTGGGCATCTGTGAAGAGGCAAATCTAATCCTGAGATGCTGCAGACAACTCCAGGAGGAGTTCCGCTGTATAAGATCCCACTCCGAACTCGTCCGGAAAACGGTAGGGTTCTTCTTAGCCATATTAACAAAAAAAATCACTAAACTGGAAAGAGAAGGGCAGCGAGGAAAATCAGGGTAATTGAGAGCCTGTCACAGAGTCACTGAACCTTACAGGTTGGAAGGGGCCTCTAAAGTCCAGGAGCAGGGTGCCTACAGCTTCCCAGACAGTCGCGCATCCAAGTACAAAATGGGTCCAACCCTGCTTTGCTTTTGAGACAACACTGGGCTCTTTTCCAGGGTGGGATTCTGCCAGAAGTGCAATGAGTAAACTAGAAGTTGAAAAGGTGCAGGATTACTGTCTTGGAATGGATCAAAAGGGAAACTCTTAGGAAAGAGAGGAACTGTCAAAACTAAGTATCAGTGTTGCTACAAAAGGGAATGGACTGGGTCTAATTAAATCTGGCACAGGTACTGCAAGATGCTTGACGACCACAAGACAGAAGTTTTGAAAAGCTCTCATATCAGAGAAAAAGGGCCAAAAACCTGTTTTTAAGAGGATGTTTAATCACTAGTATAAAGGAACTTAGCTGAATGTATGTGGTTTCACAGTCTAAATGAGTTGCCTGTATGCTAAAATGTCAATTTCAACAGAATATTTTGAGTGATTCGCCTTAAAGTACTCTGATTTTTAATCAATCTTTTTACTGAAAATGAGGCTTTTTCTGCTGGTTTTGATCATGAAGAAACCTAAGGCTACCCTTCACCTTCTTTCAATGATGGACTTCTTTTGTTTTAAACTTACACAATAATTTACCAGTACTTGTCCCTGCAGAGTTTGATTTCTTTCTGTCCTACAGCACTGAGAAACATAACAACTCAGAAGTTGTAAAAGTTTTACTCAGAAGTAAAACTTCAAGTGCACACACAGATTCCCATTTTTTTAAGGACATCGTTGTGCTCCATTTCGATCTCAAATCCAGTGCCTAGTGAAATCCAGATGTGTGACAAAGGAGAAGCCAAAGGACAGGTTCCTGAAGAAATTATTATATTTCCAGCAGTGACAAGTGTTGGTCATTTTACAAGTGAAATCAAGTTTATATTTCAGATAGTAATTTTGTAGTGAGTAGCTGAAATCTAGATACTGAAGGACAAGCCAAGTGAGATTTGAGATATTGATGCAAGGTTTCCTCTATTGCCAGCGATTTTCCATTCCTGATAATTTGGTTATGCAAAGCAGCGAGTAAATGAGTAGGAGAAGGATCCATATGTTTAACAAATGGTGCTGAGGTTTTGATTTTGGATCATTTCCAGTGCACTTGTCATCAACTAATAAAACCCACTTTTGGAATTGAAGCTCAGATTAATTAATTCAATCTTTAAGTGAGTATCATAATCCAAGCAGTGACTACCTTCAGAATTGTTTAGAACAGGTTGCCCAGATAGGTGGTAGAAGCTCCATCCCTAGAGGCATTCAGTGTCAGGCTTGATGGGGCTCTGAGCAACCTGATCTAGTTAAAGATGTCCATGCTTACTGCAGGGGGGTTGATCTAGATGACCTTTAAAGGTCCTTTCCAGCCCAACACATTCTATGATTCTATGATGAGTGTATGATGTATGTACCTGGTTTAAATTTAATATCTTAGGCCTTTTGCATAAATATCAGCAGAATAGGAGAAGGGGGAGAAGTCAGCCTTGTCTTGTGTCTTTCTTTCTATTCAGTATGCTGCAAAATAACAAGGAAAGAGATATTCCAGAGGTCAAACTTACTGTTGATGTAGGCAGCAGATACGAAGATGAAATCTGTCAGATATATTTTCAGCTCTTCCATAAGGTTCAGTACCTGATCTCAGTCAAATGTCATAAAAATGCTTCATCCTTCAAAATTTGGCTTGTGCAATATAGTTGAGGCACAGTCTGAAACTTCAGCAGAGGGAAGACAGATAAGTTATAACAGTCATTCAATTCTGGGTGGACAGAAGACACAGTGAACGTATGTCACACAAGAGAAATCACTTGCTCTCAATTCCACCAGCTACCATTATTTTCCAGTACTAACATGTTCAACTAAATTCTGGTTTAGTTCAAAATACTAGCTCTAAAATATTAGTTGCTCTCTCTGAGCTACTACACATTCCTGATCCACTAGTAGTGCTGTCAGTTGACAGTACTGCCTGACTCGTCTGCAGCCCAGGCCTTTAAAGTTACCCCTCAGTCTGCAGGCTTATGTCAGGTAATTTAACGTTAAAGCAGAATGATTTCTGCCTGAGACACTTCCCATGAATCAGCCATGAACTTCCCGTTCACGTCTAAAAATCACCATGCCTTGAAAGTAGTGCAGCAAAGACATGGTAGCAGCACTTGCGATGAACAGAGGTACTCAAAATACAGATGAAAAAACACTATAATTTTCTATTTAAAATAATATTTAGAAATATTATGAACATTAATTACATTATTGGTATATTATATACTAAAACTAATATCAGTAATGCACAGTATTCATAATGGTTAGAATATTCACTAGGAAAATCAGACAATGAGTTATTTTAATTTCCTGATATCTACGTGAATCTACTACCATTCAAAATGTTATCACTGTCTCTTGTTTTGCTTGGCAGAGGTCTTGTTGCCAGTGATTCAGGGTTATTTTAACAAAAATGTTCAGGCTAGATATCAATTTCACTGGATAATTTCTGGAGATACACAATTCTGAAAGGGTTGACCAGCTGTTCACATAAACATCAGAATGAAAGTGGTCTCCAGCGGTCAGAGTAGATTTGGAGAGTTCAGGGATAAGCAGTAACATGCAAAACTCTCTCTGCTAGCTGTTTGTGTTCTGACAGATCCTGTTTCCTAAATAATCTGTAACCTGGTACCCCCTATATCCACATCGTGACATCCAGTGCTGATGCTTTTGCTTCTCTCATCCGTATCACCCTACCACACATTACTTTTTCATCTGTAACGTTCGTCTTGTTCACCGATTTCAATTATATTAAAAAAGTTCCTTTCCCAGCATCTTCATCCTGTTAGTAATCTCTCCTTTCCTCTCAAAGGCATTATCTTGTGAAACTTTCTTTCTAGGATTACTTTCTACATCTTCTGAATTTATGCTCCGGGATGAAAATAAGTTAATTAATTAAGGTCAAACTTTGTAAATCACTAAACCTTAGTGTGTATCTAAATGTATAGTTTGAAATCTTTGGTTGCTCAGAGAGATTAAAGAGAGCTAGGAGTCTGTACGTGCTCCTGTGAAATCACATTAGTTTTTCCAGTTAATTTATCATGAATGTTCTCAGCAGCAGTAATGCTCAAAAATAAGAAGTCTCATATATATACATATATACCTACATATAACTGCATATAACTACATATAAATAAATATGATTAAAGATATAAATAATATATATTAAATAAATATATATAAAATATATAAATAT
>VZRI01000434.1:1316-16014 GCA_013397515.1 Upupa epops
AGAGAACCAGTTGTCTGAGGAGAGGCTGAGGGAGCTGGGCAGGGTGAGTTTGGAGAAGAGGAGGCTGAAGGGGGACATCACTGCCCTCTCCAACTCCCTGAAGGGAGGTTGGGGAGGAGTGCCTGCTGCCAGAAGCAGGGACACTGCTCTGCATTTGAGGCAGAGGAGGGTCAGACTGGCTCTGAGGCAGAGATTCTCTGCAGCCAGAGTGGTTGGGCACTGGCAGGGCCTTCCCAGGGAGGTGGTGGAGTCCCCCTGCCTGGAGGTGTTGAAGAACCCTGTAGCCATGGGGCTTCCCACCCTGCTCGAGTGGCAGCAGGGAGGGGGTCAGGTTGTGTCTGTCAGTCTCTCAGGGACTGAGGGGTTTTGTTGGGGTGGAAATGGTTGGATTTGTGGATCTGGTTGCTCCTTTCCAACTGGGATTCTCCTGTGACTCTGTTTCTGTGAATCTATGAATCCATAACTATTTGTATTTCATTCTAGATATCTGTTGAAGAACTAGAACACAGCATCAGTGTAAAAATAGCTAAAGAAGCCGTGATGAGTATCAACAGCCCAGGAACTCTTTTTAAACAGTCACAGGGTTTCTTGGAAACCAAGGTGTACATCGCAGGGTTACCTCGCAAAGTGGGCAACAGCCTTGTTAAACAGGTAATTGAAAAGCTAAGGTTAATGATGAGTAATGCTCTTCTGTTGTTGGTTTGTCCTCGTGTTACTGACTTAATCACAGAGGAAGCAAATGTGGCAGTGAATCTGTTTAGAAAATGAGAGTTAGGTTATCAAGCCACTGTTTTCAAAATACCTGGACAGGCTGGAGAGCAGGGCCAGTGCCAACCTCATGAGATTCAACAAGGCCAAGGGCACTGGCCCTGGGCTGAGGCAATCCAAGGCACAAACACAGGGTGGGCAGGGAACAGATTGAGAGCAGCCTTGAGGAGAAGGACTTGGTGTTGGTCAGTGAAAAACTCAAGAGGAGCCGGCAGCCAACCGGCTGCCAACCACATCCTGGGCTGCAGCAAGAGAAGCTGGACGAGGAAGGGGATCCTCCCTAATTATTCTGCTCTTGTGAGACCCCATCTGCAGTTTTGCATCCAGTTCTGGAGCCCCCAACACAGGAAGGAGATGGAGCTGGTGGAGCGTGTCCAGAGGAGGGCACGAGGATGAGGGGAGGGCTGGAGCACCTCTCCTACTGAGACAGGCTGAGAGAGTTGGGGCTGTTCACCCTGGAGAAGAGGAGACTCAAGGGAGAACTTAGAGCAGCCTTCCAGTCCCTGAAGGGGTNCCCCAGCTCCCTGATAGTGTTCAAGGCCAGACTGGGGGATGCCTTGAGCACACTGGTCCCTTCCAACCTGAACCCTTCACTGAATCCATGAAGCTCTGTGGTCTATCCTCAGAGAACAATTACAAAGCAATACAACAACATCCTTTTCCCCAACAGAAAGTAGTTGTAGAAATTTCTTTGTGTACCTTGGCACAAGAAATGAAGCCTTGAACAAGGAACAGCACTAGTGATCATTATCAGCTACTGTGACCTAAACAGGAGGACAGCATGAGCTTTAAAAATGGGAGCAATCTATTCCGTCCCGATCATCACCATGAGAAGGGTTCTTAAATCAGGAATACCTCTTGAGGGCTGAATGCGTGCTGTTTGTTTTCTCCCCGCATCAGTGATGTAGCAGATGTGTAAAGTAAAGCCTTATTTTTTAACATTTTTAAAGTAACTTTGAATGTGAAGACCTAACGCTCTAGATGATCCTGCTCTGGCAGGGGGATTGGACTGGATGATCTTTCCAGGACCCTTCCAATCCCTAATGATTCTATGATCTTTCCAGCTCCCTCCCAATCCCTAACTCTCTGTGATTCCATAGATTAACCCTCGACTAGATGGCTGCATTCGTGCCTGGAACCTGATGAATCAGGGACATTCAGGGGTAAAAGAAGTTATTCAAGAAAAACAAAGCAAACACTGTCTGGTCTCAGTGGGGAGAGGATCCTTCTACCCTGGCAGCGGAATGGCAGCGTTCCAGATAAACTACAGTAAGTATTTTCCAGTTTATTCTTACATTTTTTTGCTGGACTGGTGATGGAAGTGTAGAATTGTAGAAAGAAAAGGGAAGGGAAAGACAGACAACACCTAAACCAAGCTGAGGAGGACTGCATCCAGAATGAGCCCTGTAGCTTCTGCTAGGAATTGGCTCACGTGAGAATTCTGATCCCGTTGGTGTCACCCCTTGAATTTCGGAAGTGATTTACATGACAAAGCCTGTTCTTCATTGACAAAGGGTGGGCACTGCTGAACCCCTTTACTTTCTCAAGATGCGAATTTCCCCTCTGTTCATCGATGGGGAAGGCTGACATATTACTGCTAATGAGCCTGGAGATGGAGAGGAGGATCGTTGATAGTTCTGTCAATCCTATTCTGCTTCTAAACAGACATCCTAAAGGTTTCAGGTGCATCTCTTGCTCCTTCCTGAATCCAGAACTTTCTTCCCTGACTTCCTGGCCTAAGTTCAGAATAACTAATGCATCATCATCCCCAGTCCTGTTGTCATCATCCTCAGGTTGCCCAGGGAGGTTGTGGCTGCCCCCCAGCTCCCTGGCAGTGTTCAAGGGCAGATTGGCTGGGGCCTCGAGCACCCTGGTCTGGTGGGGTTGTCCCTGCTCATAGCAGGAGGGTTGGAACTGGATGACCTTTAAGGTCCCTTCCAACCTGAACCATTCAATCAATGTATGAATGTGTGAACTGGCAGTCTGCTCAGTGGCAGAAATCTGTGCACGGATTTTGGTTTGGGGGTTTCACTTTGAACTGGACCCTAATGAATGTGACAGCTGTTCCAGTCTAGAATGGAAATGGTAGGAACAAAATGACCAATAAGCATGGAAGAGTAGGGAAGATGCAGGATTGAAAGGGTTTCGTTTGCTTAGTTGTTTTTTCTCCACTCTTTGGGGTTTTTTCCCCCCCTGCAGATTAGTAGTAATTTTACCACAGTGGGAGCAATTTCAATACCAATCATAGAATCAGCCTGGCTGGACAGGACCTCCAGGAGCATCAAGCCCAGTCCTCATCCCAACAGCTCCCCAACCCCCAGACCATGGCCTCAAGGGCTCTAGCTACTCGGCTTTTAAACCCCTCCAGGGATGAGGACTCCACCACCTCCCTGGACAGCCTGGTCCAGTGCCCAACCACACTCTCAGCAAAGAACTCCTTCCTCAGATCCAATCTAAACCTCCCTTGACACAGCTTGAGGCCATTTCCTCTTGTCCTATTGTTAGGAAACTGGGATAACATTTACCACCACATTAATTTTTCACTGATTATTTCTTTTTAAAGCAGATAACCTTGACAGCACTGAGGACTGGCTAGTCAATGTGACTCTGACTGTCCGCCCATCCGCAGACACTGGCGTTATGTTTGCCTTGGTTTCTAACGAAACGGTGCCTCTTGCTTTGTCCATAGTGGACTCCAACTCCTCTGACTCCCAGGTAATCTCACGGCTATCCTAGCAGCTGCTGTGCAGAAGTCACACCTCTTGGTTTTGTCTCATTCATCTTACTACTCTGCTTGTGCCAGTCAAACTAAGCACAGCCACTCACACTGACCTGCTGCCGAGCTGCGGGGCTGAATTCATGTTTCAAAAAGCTCTTGCAGCCTAGAGTGATGTGGAGAAAACACATTAACAATCACTGCATCAGGTACTACACTCTAAGCTCTGCTGTGTCAGGTACTGTCCGTTACATTAGGTCTTCTTTAACCTTTCTCTCCTTCCAAATGCAGAGTAGAAGGGGGAATGGGACAGAAGCTGGATAGTGATGTTACTGTGTTAGTTTACGTTTCTCTTTCTGCCCTTAAGTACTCATTTACATCACTCGGTATCAGGCACCCCAGGAGCATAGTCAGACTCCATGGCTAATCCATGCTCTGGCCCAAAAGAACAGCACTTGGTACCTGTAAAGCTGTAGCAATACTCCTTCTGCCTAGAAAAGAAGCAGGATTTCACCTCTTAACCACAGCCACAGCTTTTTATACTCCATATGTTCTCACTTTCAAAAATATAAGTGACTGCATAGAATTAGGCATCTTCACAGTGAGGGTGCTGAGACACTGGACCAGGCTGCCCAGGGAGGCTGTGGCTGCCCCCCAGCTCCCTGGCAGTGTTCAAGACCAGACTGGCTGGGGCCTTGAGCACCCTGGTCTGGTGGGGGGTGTCCCTGCTCATGGCAGGGGGGTCAGAACGAGATGACCTTTGAGGTCCCTTCCAACCTGAATCATTAATCATACAAGCCTGAATTCTTTTATAACGAAAGGTACCAGTTTGTAAACTGTGGCTCTAACAGCTTCTTCCCTTCCACTTCCAAAGATGAAATGCCTCAGAACTAAGCACAGTTGTACGGTCAGTGTGACCTCTCTCGTGACCTACCCTTCTTGTGTTTAGAAAATCGCCGTGACCATTGGGAACGTCACTGTGGCACATCTGGAATCCAAGAAGTTGTGTACCCCCCGGAACGTGCAGGTTGGACTTGTAGTAACCAGACAGCAACTTGAACTCTCTGTTGATTCGCACACAGACAGAAGCAGTCCAGAGCAACTGGCTGTCCTGCATCAAGCAATGATGGCAAACGTCGTCACCTACTTGGGCGGCCTGCCAGGTGATTACTAGTTTCATTCACTCAATTAATCATACAAGCCTGAATGTGTTCACCAAGGTTAGAAAAGAGATTCAAGATCACTAAATCCAAATTTGCCCTACAACCCCCAACTGCTAACCCATCCCCTGAAACACCCTGTCTGCCTATTAGTTGAACCCCACCAGGGACGGTGCCTTTACCCCCTCCCTCTTCAGCCTGTTAGAAGACATCCCAAGTCTTTCTGAGAAGAGGTTTTTCTTAAGATCCAGTCTGAACCTCTCCTGGCACAACCTGACCCCATTTCCTCTGGTCCTATTGCTAAGCTAAGCTAGAAAAGACCTACAACTGTTCTAGAAGAAACTGATGGTTTCCTTGATGATAACATTCAGCATAATTATTAGGCTCCTGAGTCTCTCTAGAGGTTTGACTTTGGAGAGTGTCTTGGTTTGTGAGGAGGAGGAATGAGAGCATTAACTACAGAATCACATAGTCATTGAGGCTGGCAAAGCCCTCTGAGCTCAGCCAGCCCAGCCCAGCCCCTGACATCACCCCAGCAGCCAGACCACAGCCAGGCAGTCAAGTCCAGGCTCTGAGCACCCTTTCTGTGAAGAAGGGCTTCCTAACATCCAACCTAACCCTCCCCTGGCAGCTCCAGGCCCTGTCCTCTCATCCTGTCACTAGTTGCATGAGAGAAGATCCCAACCTCCACCTGTCTACAACCTCCCTTCAGGGAGTTGGAGAGAGGGAGAAGGTTCCCCCCAAGTCTCCTCTCTTCCAGGTTAAACACTCCCAGCTCCCTCAGCCTCTCCTCATCAGCCTTTCCCTCCAGTCCCTTCCCCGGCCTTGTTGGTCCTCTGGACGCTCTCCAGCCCCTCCATCTCTTTCAGTACCCAAGGCACAGTCTCACAAGCGCAGGGGCACCATCACCTCCCTATCCCTGCACTTCTATGACAGCAGTACCAGAGGAGTAAAAAGAGCTGAAGGACGTGATTTTACCTGACTGCTTGTGCAGTACCTCAGCTTACAGCAAAAACAATCATAAGGAAGGAGCTCATCTTGCTCCTTCGGCAGTCAAGTCCACACAAAAAAGATGATGATCTTGAGGTCAGCCTGTAGGCATCCCCCCTGTACGAATCCATTTGTACCCACTCAGAGTAACACCTGCATGAGTCTGTGCTGAACACACTGTTTCCTAGAAGTGCCTCCATCTCCCGGTGTTGCTGTAACCCACACAGTGCAAGATAAAGCAGGTCTTTCACAGGGAATTCGCTTTGAGGGAGCGGTTAGGAAGCAGTAAAATATGTGGAGCTCCCAGGGGTCCCCTGTCTGAGAGAGAAAAGCTTCCTGGCGAAAGCAGGATGGTTCTTTCCGTAACCTCTAAAGCCATAAACATCTGTTTGCAGGTCAGGACAAGAACAGGGGGTGCCAGGAAACAAACCTAACACTTCACTGTTCAGGAAACAGTACTGTGGAAAGCATTCATGTGGTGTGCTTTCTGGATGGGGTTCTGCTTCTAACACACGTTCCAACTTCTGCTGACGGGTCTCAGCTTTGCAGGCTTCATCTCAAATCTTAAAGGACAGCTTCAGGGGGACTGGGATGGGTCGGATCGAGGGGCTGAGGCCAGTTGTCTGAGGGACAAGAAGGCCAAGTGCTGGTCCTGCATTTCAGTCACAACCGCCCCAGGCTGGGGGATGAGGGGCTTGAAAGCTGCCCAGCAGAACAGGGCCTGGGGGTGCTGGGAGATAGAGCCTTCATAGGAGCCAGCAGGGTGCCTAGGTGGCCAAGAAGGCCAACAGCATCCTGGNCTGGGCAGGGTCAGTTTGGAGAAGAGGAGGCTGAGGGGGGACCTCCCTGCCCTCTCCAGCTCCCTGCAGGGAGGCTGTGGAGGGGTGGCTGTTGGCCTCTGCTCCTTGGTGCCTGCTGACAGCAGCAGGGGCACTGCTCTGCAGTTGAGGCAGGGGAGGGTCAGACTGGCTCTGAGGCAGAGATTCTCTGCAGCCAGAGTGGTTGGGCACTGGCAGGGCCTTCCCAGGGAGGTGGTGGAGTCCCCCTGCCTGGAGGTGTTGAAGAACCCTGTAGCCATGGTGCTTCCCACCCTGCTCGAGTGGCAGCAGTGAGGGGGTCAGGCTGTGTCTGTCAGTCTCTCAGGGGTTTTGTCGGGATGGGATGGTTGGACTGGGGGATCTGGGAGCTGACTGAACGGATGGAGAACGCACGATGCCGTTGGTTTCGTTCATCTGAACACCACATAGGTCCAGGCATGCAAATCCCTAATAACCCCAATGTGTCTTTGCAGATCTTCCTCTGGGTGCTACGTTGGTAACTGCTTTTTATAACGGCTGCATGGAAGTGAAGGTCAACAACAGACAGCTGGATCTGGATGAAGCCATCTCTAAGCACAATGACATCAGATCCCACTCCTGCCCGCTGATAATGCAGTAACCAACCCCTTATTTAACTTCTTTCTTTCACGCATGTGTCATTAGTCTCATGCCATAAAGAAGCCTCTATTACTTCATTCAGGATGTGCCAGGAAAATAATCAACACAGTGTGGTTGTCCTCCCTCTGACGTAGAACGAGGAGAAAAGATAATCCCCTCTCTCTTCTGCTGTAAAGAGACAATCGAGATCAAAACGCTGTAGAGCAGTGTCTTATCCCTGTCAGTGATAAATCTTAAAGCTAGGTTTATCTCCTGTGTTCCTAGTATGGTTTACTTATAGTTTAGAGATAGAGTTCAGGAAGCCGTGTTTAGAACCAGTATTACTTCGTAGTTTTCACGTAGCAGCACAAAGGTAGCAGCTTTGAATCGGAACAGCAAGCAATCTCAGCAGCCTTTTCCCAGCTGAATGTTTGAATTAACATCTGTCACACGGGCCTGCCTGCAGTAGAAGGAGGAAGAGTCTCTGGGATCTCTGTGAGCATGTTTACAAGTTGAAGCAACCTCAAAACCCTAGTGCTTTTGGAAGGAGCTCTTGTTGTACTGTTCCAGCTGTGGCTCCTCTGTCTCAGAGCCCAGCTTCAGACTTGGAAGGGTCCTGAATCAGGTCAGGTGGTTCACTTTGAGAGTGGTTTTAGAGGTACCCCAGGCTGCTCTGGGAAACAGAAGAGGAGGTGGCTCGAAAGAAGGAGCTCTGGTCGTTGCCACAGGATAAACTGGGCTTTGCCAAGCAAAGCTGAGAAACACGGGTGACAGACCTAGCGTTCCTCAGCACGAGGCAGCCTATCCCCTTAATTTAGGTCAGCCTTGCGTTCACAGAGCCCCAGAAGGGATTAGTGAGCCCAGTTGCAGTCGCGTTTCTGATGTCACTGAATACTTTGCTGGTACCATCAGAACAGGAGGCCCTTTTCTCAGGCAGCTTTAATGGAACAGCTAGCTAGAAAAGCTCTTTTCCTCAGGTGTGATCATTCCAAGCGTTTCTCATATTCCTTGCGCATCCTTTGAGTGTTCTTTCTGCCTCCAACCTCATTTTCTCACAACCACAAGGCTCCTGCTGCGGCTCACCTAACAGCTTTTTTAACCCCAGCTCAAATAAAGGGCAAGAGAGTCGCTGTAAGCGACGAGTAGATGCTCTCATCCATCAACCAGAGAGGCATTTATCTGCCAGGAGCCTTAACCTGAGGTTTGCTTTTGTCACTCGAGACTCTGAAGTGGAAATATATGTAGGGAAAGATAGATAGCGACAGCATTCATTCAGAGGACTGCCTTTCTCCAGAGAGATCCCCAGTGACATTAGCGAGGGTTCTGTCCTTGTTGAGTCAGGGCATCACTACTGTGGAACCCGAGCCCATCTTTCAACATCACTGCTTTGTCTGAGGTTGTTGATAGCTCCACTACCTGCTTGCAGAGTGTAAGAGACTGTTTGCTCTGACTCTCACACCACCCAGCCACAGCTCAGCCTCTGGGTCTTTCTGGAGCTGCTTCATAGCTGCTGATCAGCAGGAACACCGTGCAGTGGATACTTGGGGCTGTCAGAGAACTGCTAGTTCACTTGGCTAGGGTCACGTGGAGAAAACCTCTGATCCCTGCAATCTCCATGAAGGAGAAATACAGAATCACACGATTATTGAGGCTGCAAAAGCCCTCTGAGCTCAGCCAGCCCAGCCCAGGACCTGACATCAGCCAGACCAGGGCACTAAGGGCCACAGCCAGGCTGCCCTTCAACACTACAAGAAATCCCACACTGCTCTCATCCCCAACAGAGATCTTCCTTTGGGTCTGAGCTGACAGCTGAAATAAGCAGGTTTCTGCATTAAAGGCAGAGCAGAGTTGGTTCTGTCGTCATGAGAAGCAAACACGCTCCCTTCCTAGCGTCTCAGCAGCACCCATCATGTTCTGGGAAACCCTTGTGTCAGCCTCTGCATTGTTCTACCAACACAGAAACAATGAGATGAAGAACAGAAAGCATCACCAACACCCTAAACACTTACAACGTTGGCCTCTGCTAACAGAAGATTCAGAGAGTCATCAAATGGTTCAGGCTGGAAGGGACCCGAGAGATCACCCAGCTCCAACCCCCCTGCCATGAGCAGGGACACCCCCACCAGACCAGGGTGCTCAAGGCCCCAGCCAGTCTGGCCTTGAACCCTTCCAGGGAGCTGGGGGGCAGCCACAAGAGAAGGCTTAGATTTTGTTTGTGTAATAAACAGGAGAGAGATGAAAGAACAACCAACTTCATTGTCTCCGACAGCGCTGCTTTTTGTTTCCATGAAATAAAACCCCAGGGTTCTGCAGTTAAAATGAAACCACCACACTTTTTTTTAAATGTGGAAGTGCCTCCCTCTTGTAAAAACCTCAATAAAGCAACGTTTGCAAGTTTTCTTGTCATTTTAAGTGCTGTTTCTGCTGCTCGGTTCAGTTCCACCGCGCAGGACCTGTTCTGGTGGTCAGATGGCTTATCCAGGAGCCATGCAGACATAATGACACCAACAGCCTTTGAAAATTAACACGTTCACACACAGACTGCAGTGTGAAAGGATCCCGTGCCACACACCTGCCCCTTGAGGAGCAACACAATCACAGAGTCATTGAGGCTGGCTAAACCCTCTGAGCTCCGCCAGCCCAGCCCAGCACCTGGCATCACCCCAGGGCACTCAGGGCCACAGCCAGGCTGTCCTTCAACACCTGCAGACACAGGGACTCCCCCACTGCCCTGAGCAGTCCATTCAGTCCAGGCTCTGATCAAACCCATCCAGAGGAAGGCCACACAGCTCAAAACCAACAAGCCAAGTCGATCCAAGAGATCTTTCTTTACTTCCTCTCTGCCCCCTCCAAACACATCGACTCCAAAGAAAACCTGTCTGTGTTCCACATCACCCATCACGTGCTTGCTCCAAAGTCAGGGCTGTGTCAGACACTCCGCTCCCTCCAGACCAGCAGGGCCGTGAGGGGTCCCGTTCGCTCGTGAACGGGAGCTTAGCTGGGACATCAGTTTGCCCCCGAGTACCTCCCATGGGAAGGGCAACTGAAGACACCAGAAGGGCAAGACTCTGGGATGCCAGAGGTGCTGCCCATCGGGTCTCTGCCTCGCCTTTGCTCACAGTCAGAACAGGCCCTCCAAGCACTTTTGAAGAGCTTGCTTTGCCTTTGCGAGCCTTAACCCTTCCACAATAGCACTCTGGTGCTTACTGCTCCTCAAAAGCTGCGCTCCCTCCCACCCCCCAGTTAAGAGGGAAACAAAACCCAGCTCGACTTACCCCTCCACAGCCACAAACAGCCATAGGAGCAGCTCTTCTGGGCCAGCATCAGCATCGCTGCTCTCTGTTCGGGTCAAGCATCCTCTGCTGGAGGACTGACAGCACCAGTAGAGGAAGGAACGCTGTGCTCTCAGCAGTAAGAATCTGAAGAGGGACCCCAGGACAGGCAAGGACCACCCGTACAACTCGTGAGCAGTCATATTTATGATGAAACACTAATTGAATGCTGGGTTTGCCTAAAACAACCCCCAAGAAACAACCGCTGGTGGCTCTGTTGGCCCCTCAGCAGGAGCTTCACTCTACAGGAAAGGCTCTGCCCCTTCTTCAGGTGCAGGTGGGACTTCCATCAGGCTCAGATTGCTCTTTTCTACCCTATCACACAGTGCCTCATCATCCCCACCAGCTGCTCACAGACTCCTGCTAACACAGCCCACGGGAAAGCAATCTTCTCCTGTGACTCTGTGTCTGGAACACTCCAACAGCATCACCTTGTAACTCATCGTAGAGTCCCTAGGGATGGGAAGGGACCTCGAGAGATCCTCCAGTCCAATCCCCTGTCACAGCAGGATCCCCCAGACCCAGTGGCACAGGAACACAGCCAGGCGGGGCTGGAACGTCTGCAGAGAAGGAGACTCCACAGCCCCCTGGGCAGCCCCTTCCAGGGCTCCGGGACCCTCCCTGGGAAGAAGGTCCTGCTGAGATTGAGAGGGAACCTCCTCTGTTCCAGCTGGCACCCAGTGCCCCTTGTCCTGTCCCCAGATGCCCTCGAGCAGAGCCTGGCTCCCTCCTCCTGACACCCACCCCTCACAGATTGAGAGACAGCAATGAGGTCCCCCCTCAGCCTCCTCTTCTCCCAGCTCCAGAGCCCCAGCTCCCTCAGCCTTTCCTCATCAGGGAGCTGCTCTCCTCCCTTCATCCTCTCTGTTGCTCTGCGCTGGACACCCTCCAGCAGCTCTGTGTCCTTCTGGACCTGGGGGGCCCAGCACTGGACACAGCACTGCAGATGGGGTCTCACCAGGGCAGAGCAGAGGGGGAGAAGATCCTCTCTCGACACCATCACAACGGGAGCACTGAGCGAAGCTGCACAGGTAGTGATGTCTGATTCCTGACGAAGGTTTCTGCCTTCTCCCAGGCTCTCAGAGATTCCTGAGTGGATCCTTGGCAGCCTCACAAAACCCTCATCATGAAGTCATTACTCTGCATCTGCAGATCTGCACAGATGGGAGCCAGGCTGACAGCAGGGTCTGCCCCCAGACTGCTCTTCCATCTGCTGGGGTGGCCAAACCCCCCAGTCCTTGAGGTGCTCCACCCTGTACGGGGGTGAGATCAGGCTGGGGAGCTGGGGGTGTCCAGCCTGGAGGAGAGGAGACTCAGGAAGGACCCTCTCTCTCTCTCTACAACTCCCTGAAGGGAGGTTGCAGTCAGGAGGGGGTCAGACCCTTCTCCCCAGGCCAGGAGGGCAGGGACTGAAGCTGCCAGGGGAGGGTTAGGCTGGATGTTAGGAAGATTCTCTCCCAGACTCTCTTGTGAAAGCACAGTATCGGGAGACCAAGCGTAACTCGTCCCTGCTCAGTATGCTGCACACAGAGGAGTGAGAAAGCAACTTTCCAGGCAGTCCAGGACCTCGATGACTTCCCGTGTCTGTGCAACGACGTGCTAAATATAACAGCAGAGTGCAGCTCACTCCCAAGTGCTGAGCAGAAGCCACGGTGGCTCGATGCAGGCTGCCAGCTTTAAACTTCTGCTAGAAACTTCCTACCCAGCCTTCCAGTTCCTAGGAACACAGTGACTCTAACGCCTTCTGCAATCCACAGGCAGGCAGAGGCACCACTGCCCCCAGTCAGAGCACTCAGGACACCAGTACTCTAGCAAAATCCACCTGCACATCTGCTCCACCACCAGAACTGAGCAGAGCAGTAGCTCGGTGGGGCTGCGGCTGAGCCGCGGAGGAGAGCTTGGCACTCAGTCCTCCCTAGCAGAGAGGAGATGCTGGCTGGCTGTGTGAAGCAAGTAGAGGAGGAGAGAGCAGATGGGCCGTGTGTGGTTGTTGGAAGCTTGTGTTCTACTGGTGTTACGGGGGCCTGTGTCTAGAGGTACCACTGGATGCTCAACTGCTTCACAGAGCAGAGGGCAGAGGATGCATAGGTAATGCATCCACGCTGCAGGGAGCAGCGACAGGTTGAATAACAGACAGAACCCCAGCACGGCCAGCGTTGGGAGGGACCTTAAAGCCCATCCAGTTCCAACCCCTCTGCACATCAGGGACCCCAGAGCAGGGTACTCAGGGCCCCAGCCAACCTGGCCTTCAGCACTGCCAGGGATGGGGCAGCCACAGCTGCCTTGGGCACCCTGTCCCAGCCTCTCAGCACCCTCCCAGCAAAGAATTGGTTCCTCATGGCCAACCTCCACCTCCCCTCTTCATGTTATCGCTAGGCCTGCCCTCTGCTTCTACCTGCTGAGGGCAGAGGAAGAGAATTAAGTAAAAGACTCAGACCCTTCCAGGAACTTCACGTCTGAAGTGGACGGTCTGACGGGGAGCCTGGCCAGCTGTTTGTTTATTACTTCTCTGCACATCTTGGTCTCATTTCCAATCAAACACTTTCTGCTGCAGGATCCTACAGCTCCCTAAGACTGGAGCCCTGGTTTTCATCTGTACTCTCTGTTTCCTGGCCAAACGCTGCATTACAACCCGGGAGAGCCTGCGAGCATGCGGCAGCCTGTTGGGGTGGAGAATAAACCATCTAGAGATACTGCCAGTGCTTCCAAAACAAGCAGCACCCCCTCAGCAGGGTGAGAACTAGAGGTCATCTGAAAAGGAACGCAAACGCGTGCTGCTTTGAGACAGCACCAGCAAGAGGTATCCTACCAAGCTCTCTACGCTGTGGGGCTGGGGAGCTTCTGCTGACAGCGTGACCAAAGGGGTGAGAGCCCCTATACACAGAATGGAATGGGCAGGGCTGGAAGGGACTGTAAAGATCCTCCAGTGCCACCCCCCCTGCACAGGCAGGGACCCCTTCACCAGAGCAGGGTACTCAGGGCCCCAGCCAACCTGGCCTTCAGCACTGCCAGCGATGGGGCAGCCACAGCTGCCTTGGGCACCCTGTTCCAGCCTCTCAGCACCCTCACAGCAGAGAGTTGGTTCCTCGTAGAAACCTAGAATCCTTAGGGATTGGAAGGGACCTTGAAAGATCATCCAGTCCAGTCCCCCTGCCACAGCAGGATCCCCCAGACCCAGTGGCACAGGAACACAGCCAGGCGGGGCTGGAAGGGCTCCAGAGGAGACCCCTCTGTAGCAGGAGAATCCCCTGCTATAGCAGGATCACCTAGAACAGGATGCACAGCACCATTCCCTGGGATGATGCGAATGTCTCTAGCGGAGGCTCCCCCACCTCTCCCGGCTGCCGCCTGCAGAGCCGGCACTGACTCTAAGACGCTGTCGCCTAACGATGTTGTCGCGGAGAGCTGGGCTCTGCGGATCCTCCGCGGGAGCTGCCCACCGGCTCTCCTCCTCCCAGCTCGGGGGCACCCAGAGAAGCGGCAGCGACAGCCGGTTTCGTCTTAACCCCCAAGCCGAGACGCTCGGCTCCTCTCCCCGGACGCGCCCGGTGTCCCCGGGGCGACGCCGGAAACAACCGCCAGGGGGCGCTGCAGCCCCGGGAGAGCCGGAGGGTGCGGGAGGGCGCGGTGCGGGGGAAAGGGTGGGGGCAGCCCCCTTCCTCCTCCTCCTCCTCCTCCTCTCCTGCTGCTGCTGCTGCTGCTGTCCCGCAGCTTCGTTGGCCGCGATGTTTCAAGCAAGAACAGGCCGGGGGAGCGGAGGGGTGTGAGCGAACGCGTGATTTCAGCATCAGCGCGAAGAGAGCTGCAGCCACCGGCCGCGTTCAAGCCCAGCCCAGCCCGCATCTCACACTTGTGAACCCCCCCGCACACTCAGAGAACGAATATCTGATTCTATTTTAGTCTGTTCTCTTTTTAATTTGATATTATAATTTACTTTGAACTTTATTTTCTATTTCCTGGTTTATTTTCTTTTATTTTCTAGTTTATTTTACTTTTTATTTTCTGTTTTATTTTATTTCCTACTTTATTTCCTATTTTCTATTCTATTTCATGTTTTAGTCAATGTTCTAGTTTATTTCCTATTCTATTTTCTAGTTTATTTTCTATTCTGTTTTCTTTTCTACTTTCTATTTTATTACCTACTCTATTTTGTATTTTATTTTATATTCAATTTTACTCTCACAGAACCATTAGGGATCAGAAGGGACCTCCAAAGATCACCCAGTGCAGTCCCCCTGCCACAGCAGGATCCCCCAGACCCAGTGGCACAGGAACACAGCCAGGCGGGGCTGGAACGTCTGCAGAGAAGGAGACTCC
>VZRI01000435.1:0-15000 GCA_013397515.1 Upupa epops
TTCTAGTCTCTACTCCTCTAGGCCAGGGCAGAGTCAATCAGCTCGGAGGAGTGTTTATCAATGGCAGGCCTTTACCCAACCATATTCG
Organism: Upupa epops; assembly: GCA_013397515.1. Classification (NCBI taxonomy): domain Eukaryota; kingdom Metazoa; phylum Chordata; class Aves; order Bucerotiformes; family Upupidae; genus Upupa; species Upupa epops. The sequence continues at coordinate 89 of VZRI01000435.1, forward strand.
ACACAAGATAGTGGAGATGGCCCACCATGGCATAAGGCCCTGTGTCATCTCTCGCCAGCTCCGGGTGTCCCACGGCTGCGTCTCCAAAATTCTCTGCAGGTACCAAGAGACGGGCTCCATCAGACCGGGGGCCATCGGCGGTTCCAAGCCCAAGGTGAGCCGGGCAAAGCCACGGGACAGGGGACAGGGAGCTGGGAGCTATTTGGGGAGAGGGGAGGGATGCTGAACCCCTTGAGGGTCTATGAGGACGCGATGGTAGGTGAAGACGCAGCTCCGATGGCTCTGCCGCCGCCTGTTGCTTTGAAACTTTCCGGGAAAAAACAAAAGTCGGGAGTTATTAATTCAATTTTTTTTATTATTATTTTTCGATTAAGAAAACGCGAGGTCTTTCTTTTAATAAAATAACGAAATAACGAAACAAAGGGGGGAAAAGTAGTTTTCTGAGCACTTCGCCCCTCCGCAACGCGGCGGTCGGCCAGGGATCGGGGATTGCCCGAAGCTCCTGAATCGGGCCCTGCTTCTTTCGTTGTAAACACCCCCACTCTCCAAAATAACCCCCAAATAAAATAGTTTGACTTACCCCTTTTTCCTCTCATTTCTGCCTGCCTGCTGCTCTTTTTCCTGCTCTATTTTTCTGCTCTGGTAGAACCTTTGCTCTCACAATAATGGGGAAAACACGGATTCGTGTCCCGGGATCCTCCTCCTTCTTTCCTTCTCACAAAAGCGACGGAAAAACTTAAATTTCTGCTGAAATTTGCTGCTGGATTTATTTTTTTTTTTGCCCCTTTTGTCCCTTCTTGAAGTCGCTTCTCAAGTTTCTGTTTTTGTGGTGGCACTGAAGAGGTTCCTATTTATTTTTCCCATTTTATTTTTTCCCAACTGGGAAAATAAAAAAAAAACAAAACAAAACAACAAAAACCAACTTTGTTTTCGCTGAATTCGATTGTATTTGGATTTCTCGAGGCCATCGAAGGGACCTTCTCGCCTCTCGAATCTTTTCCCGATTTTATGACCCTGGGTTTTCATTTTAAATTTGTTATTAGCCGCTGTAAAACTTTGTTAGTCCGAATTTTAGCCACCGAGTCTCGCAGTTTCTCTGGATTTTCTTTCCTCATTACCGGGAAGTTTCGTTAAACCGGCGGGGATGCTTGTGCTAACGAGGGGGACCGGGTATTTATCCCCGTCCGCTCCGTGGTTTTCCTCTTCGCCGGGACAGGGGCCGGTGCTCGGGGCAGCGGCTACGAAGACGCTGCGAGGAAGTGGAGGGGGGGAGCGTGTCCGGGGAGCCTCCGGTGGGGGTCCCAGTCCCGCACACTGTGCCCGTTCTCCTTGGCTTTCCTGAAGCAGGTGACGACACCAGATGTAGAGAAGAAAATAGAGGAATACAAGCGGGAAAACGCGGGGATGTTCAGCTGGGAGATCCGGGACAAGCTGCTCAAGGACGGAGTGTGTGACCGCAACACGGTGCCCTCGGGTACGGGGGGTTCGGAGGGGGTCGGTATTGTGGAGAAGTTCGGGGGGGAGGGCGGAGCGGAGCTCCGGCCTGGGTCGGTGCCCGCGGATCTCTCTGTGTATTTCACCGGTAACCACTATAGGGGCCCGTGTGAGTTCTGCATCCCCGGACGGGGGGTGGGGGGTCCCGCACCCGCCGGGGGTGGTTTCAATTAAATCCCAACTGCATCCCCCTCCTTCCTTCTTCCTCCTCCTCCTTCTGCCAGGCTGCTTTGGGTTTGCTGAGCTCTGAAGCTGCGGAAGAGGAGCCCGGGAGCAGTTCTCTGAGCCTGTGGGTTGTTTGCAGAGGGGGCCCGTGGAGCCAGCTTGGGGTCTGTGTGGGTGTCCTAGGCTTTTCGCATCACCCACTGCAAAAGTGTTTTGGAAGTTGCTGTGTGGGATGGGGGCCCTGGAGCAGCCCCAACAACAGTAAGGGTGGGCGTTGTGGGACAGCAGTGTCGATGTGGGGCTCATCTCCCCATCCTGGAGGACAATCCTGGTCACAACTTTATGCTCCCCCCAAAGTGAGTTCCATCAGCCGCATCCTACGGAGCAAGTTTGGGAAAGGCGAGGAAGAAGAGGCTGAGCTGGAAAGGAAGGAAGTGGAGGAGGGTGACAAGAAGGCCAAGCACAGCATCGATGGCATTCTCAGCGAAAGAGGTAAAGTCCCATTTCACCCCATCACTCTATTTGCGTAGTCCTGGGACCAGCTGGTGGGCACTGATCACTCCCTTTCTCCCAAAGCTCCTTGTGGGACCAGTATTAGCTTTGACCGGGCAGCTGCCATGCTATGGTATGACCCTGGAATACATGGGAATGGTGTGGAGGTGGGGGCAAGGCTGGGAATCAGCCCTGGTTTGACTCTCAGTGGCAGGAACAGTGAGTAGGGAGGGCTGGAGATGGTCGTAGAGCCCACAGCATAGCCATCCAGGAGCTTCTTTCCCAGCACAAAGTGGGCCAAAGGCCAGTTGTAGCCAAAGGCTAAAGACTCTGCAAAGGGCAATGAACACCACATTTAATTTCTTCACTTCAGACTGCTGGAAAAGCTTGTTTTGGTAGTTGGCCAGGGCTTCCAGGAGCTTCCAACCTGCCCAAGGTTGCTCTAGGGGAGCTGCTGGGCTGGAGCAGAAGGGCAGGCGAGGGCTGGGCTCTCTATGGCTGCTCAGCACAGGCACAGGCGCTGGGAGAAGGGAGACAAAAGTCCCAAATGAGCTGGTCAAACATTTGTACAACTTTTCCAGCTTTTACAAAGAAGGCCTTCTATACACAATTTACACTTGGAGATGAACTTGGAAAACAAAGAGGGGGGAGTCCATTGAAACTCACACTTTGGCTTTGCGCAGACAAAGCTCCAGCTAGCAGCAGCTTGATGTGAACAAAAGAAGGCAACCTTTTTATAATTCAAGGAGAAAAGAAGAGAAAACAGCCCCACAAAAGGCTGAGAAAGGACATTATGGACTTGCAATGAGGAATGAATTATTCAATGAGCTCCTAATAGCTGATGCTCCGTGCAGTTTTATGGACTCTCCACCGTGGAAAAAAAAAAAAGTAGATGTTTTTTACCTATAAAATGTTTCTAGAGGGGCTGATGGTCATCCAGGAAGGACAACCAAAACCGGGGATGGTATCTCCTCATGGTGTGGGAACAAGTCCCATTTGCTCCTAAAACTTTGTTTTCAACTGAGTTCTGTTTGAAACCCTTGTTTGCGTGAATGAACACAGCCCAAACAGGCAGAGACATTAATGAAGGGAGAGATATTCAAGGCCAGAAGGCACCATTTGGTTGCCCAGTCCAGCTGCCCCGGTAGGATGGGTCCAGCGTTTTCTCCAGGGTCTGCACCAGAGGAGAAAATACCCAGAGAAACTCAGTGTCCTCGGTGTTAAAACAATTCTCTGCCTCCCTGAGTTCAGAGATTAGAAACAGAAGGTTGGAAACCCCAATAATATTCCCATGCTTGAGGGAACAGGATCATTAATAGAGACAGGAAGAGGAAAAACATATCAGTATAACCCACCCCTCCACTTCTCCTTGAGACTGCTGTCCTTTCACTCTGCTTTTTATATCAGGGCTCTGGATTTACCATCAATCAATGTCTGGGGAACCCTGAGACTTGCAGGAAAAGTAGTGGGGCCATAAAACAGGGGCTTGCTTCAGCCCCTCAGCACAGTCACAGAAGGAATCTCAATCCATGACAACCCACTCGTGACTCTCTAGTGCAGATTTTTTTGTGGGATGACCATGGCTGGGTGGTTCTGCGTGAGCGGCACCTCAATAATCCCATCTGCTCCATGAAGGTTTGGCTGTGGGGTTGAAGGAAGAATGTGCTCATCCCCGCAGAAGCAGTGCTTGTTCCCCCTCCCTCACCAGCAAAGCTAATGCTTAATCTCGTTATTCGGGCTGCTGGGATCCTGCAGTAAGAGAGCTACTGCTTGAGAGAGGGTTTGTTATCACATGCGTGCTTCACGTATAAGGTGATCCTATAGGGACAAGGCAAGAAAAAAATAACCCTGAAGTAAGTCTGTCAGCACTTTCTGTACAAGAAAGTTCTGCTCGCAAGTCCCAGTGCCAGTGGAGGAGCTTCAGTTTCACTCTGTCTATAAAAATCATTGGGTCGGCTCTGTCTGTCACTTAAATAACTGACGGCACTTCTGAGGACTTGGGTGCTGTGGGATTGGATTTGACAGTGCCCACCAGTCTGGTGTGGCAGAGGGTGCCTGCAGACAGGGCATCTCAGGTGCCCTCACCACGCTGGATCTTCTGCAATATGTCTGAAAGTTATTCCAGTATGTTGGAAGACTACCCCAGTGTATCTGGTGATGCACATCAAATCCCTGGTGGTGACTCACCACTGAGTACTCCACACTATGGGGTGAAGGACGTGTGGGCTTCTTTTGCAGGATGAGGGATTTTTATAGCTCTGTTTCCCTAGTCCCCAGGAGTGTGGGTGAGGGAGAGGCTGTGGAGTGACTCTGGACACCAGTCCCAGGGCAGGGAATTGCTCTCCGCTCCGGACCTGGTGCTGGATGTGACAATCCCTGAGGTCCCCATGTCACTGTGTGTGTGTGGGGAGGGTGGGGTGGGGGTGGGGGCTGTGGCTCAGAGAAAGGAGTTTTGCGGTTTTTTTCTTGGGGTGCACATAACAATTACCATTTTAATGGTCTCTTCAAGATTTGGGATTTGGGAAATGCTCAGAACAAAGCGGGATTAGGGAAAAGGGAAACCTGATCTTTTTAAAGATCTATAGGATAGAGACAGCGTATGGTGTGGCGTGGGGTTTCCCCCAGCGCACAGAGGTAATAATACAATTCTTCTGATTCTATTAATGGACACTTAAATAGGATTCTGTTGCCCTGTTGTGGCATTTGGGTATGTTCCCTGCTCTACCCTTGAGTTTGGAGATGATATTTAAAGATGAGATCCCTTGACAGGACCTGGGCACTCGTGATTCTCTAGTTCTGCCAGCTGGGGATGCGTTTTTCTTAAAGGCAAAAGCCATAACTAAGGAGCAGGAGAGACAAACTTTTGTGCCTTTATATGGCACATCAGGGCGTATTTTTAGCCTCATGGCTGCTGGAGAGGGACCCACTCGTACCTGGGGTGGCACTCATGCCCACAGAGGTTTGCCGGCTGAGCTGATGGCTCCTCCCACCTTCAGAAAGCTGCTGTTTTCTGTCAGAAACTTGGGGTTTTCAGCACTGGGGTGCCAAGCTGCTTCTCAGATCCAGTGGCTAAGGCTGGGACTATGGGGTTGGAGCTGGAAGTGGGACCCCCCCCCCCCAGCTGAAAGGGAGCCTCTGTTCCCAGCCAGCGGAATTGGCCCCCGGGCTCTGTCCTGGCAGATCCTCCCCCAGTCATGCGCGCCCGTCCAAGAAGGGCTCTACTCATCCCCAGCCTCTACCCTTGGCTCTACTGAGAGCAATTCAGGCTATGGGGGACTAAATTGCCTCCTTTCTTTCCCTCTGACTTTCATCTCTGACCAAACCCTTCCCCCCTCCCCTCCTCTCCCTCCCCTTCCTCTTTTCTTTCGAGCTGGGTGCCTCAGGCTCACATTAATACAATTTCAGCACCACCCCTATTTTTGTGTGTGTGTGTGTGTGGAGGGAGTCTGAAGGGATGGAGGGCAGTGGAGGGGGGGGATATATGCAAAAAAAAAAAGAGGACCTCAGCACAAAAACTCTGCTCAGCAGCTCAAGCTGCTGCTGCTGCTTCTCGGGCCTGTGTGCTGCTTTTCCTGTTTGTGACTTTTGGGAAACATTTTTGCTTTGCACTGTAATGGAATTAGGGGACAGATGCTGCCTGTGCGTGGGACATGCGACTACCAGCCCCTAGCTTAAATATTTAGATGCGCCGGGCTTTGAAGTAGTGGGAGTGGCACAGGCTACAGGATAGCTGGGCTGAGATGGGCTCTGCAGATGGGTTAGTTAGCATTTCTTGGGATCTTGAATCTTTTTAGGGTTGTTCAAACTAATAAGGGCAATTTATTAAGGGATGGGATTAGCACCAGGCACCAGATATGAAGTTGAGTCATCCCATTACTTTCTGCGGGGTTAGTGGAGGCAGCATGGGATGAGGCAGAAGCTGGGTCAGAGATTGGTTGTGATTTTCTCTTATTGAGCTTGTAATGATTTTTCTGGTGAGGGGCTTGTAGTGATTTCTCTCCATTGCCCCATCCCACTGGCAAGAGGACCCACTCTCTGTGTGCTGTCTTATGCTGAGGAGCACAGTGTCCCCCCAACCCCACTCTGTGTTGCCAGTAAATCTTCACTTTCTGAATGAAATATGATGATGGTGGCTGTGAGCGATGACAGCCCTGTGCCTGGAATTTGGTGGGGGACTTTGACTGGTTGCTAGCAGGTCGAAGAAATCAGCTTGTGTAGCTCAAACAGAATTTTCCTTTCTGAGGGTCTCGGCACTGACAAGAAAATAGTGTTTAATTAAGGAAAAGTCCCTGTTAGCTGCAGGGTTTGGCTCAAGTCAGGCAGTGCTAATCGTGTTGGGTAGTGCTAATGGTGATGTCTGTCTGCATTCCCCCCTTCCGTTCCCTCACATCTCAGCAGTAGGTGAGAAAGGCACACGTGCAGATTCATACTGGTGATGCCATGCAAACCAGACCCATCTTGGTTTCTTCTGCTCAACCCACCATCATTGTAGGGCTCTGGCCAGGCTCCCACGTCCAAACCACTACTCTGAGCTAGGGATAACGGATCATTGGTGACCCATGATCAATAATGACCATGAAGTGAGATGCTAGCATGCTGAACATTTTCAGGAAGTGGGTGAATGTCTGTGTTTTGAGTGAATTCCAAGTGGAGTTTGCAGCTTCAGAGATACTGAGAGTAGCCCATGCCCTCCTATCTCGCAGATGAGCTGGGGGATGTTGAGGACAGTGAGGACTGTCCAGATTTTCCATCCTGGGGATGTTTTCTTCCACTCTGAAGAGTTAGCAGTGCTGGTTCAGACAGAACTGCTCTGGCTGTTCTTTCCAGTTGTTCTAATTATGTAGATCCAGCTGGAACAGAGGCAAAGGTTGTTTTAGCAAGTATCAGGGTTGCTTCATGCCTGCTAGATAATTGTCAGAGGTCCCTTCCAGTCCCTACCATTCTGTGATGTACATGAGTTTGTACCCGAGTTGTCTCCTCTGGTTGCTCTGAAATGCTGAATAATCTTTAGATTTCCACAGAGTCTTCCTGGAAATGTTGAGGCAAGAAACAGCCTGTTGACTTTGATGGGGGTTGGATTTGTTCCAGAGAGGTGATTTTTAGTTCTGGCTCTCTGGATTCTCCTATCATTGTAAACGCCATGATGGCAGTAGGACTTGACCATGGTGGAGATCAGGCTCTTCTTGAAACAGCTCTGATGTGCTGAGCAACAGCAACTCAAGAGGGAACTCCTCTGGTTTGGAAGATGAATTTACTAGGTTGGGTATCAGACCTGCAGTTATGCAAGATTGTTGTGAAGGAATCCCCCTCGAAGGAGGGATTAAAGCCACAGTTGTGGGCCAAGGCAGGTGGGAACGGGGCCCAAATTCGTTCTCTTCTGTTACTCCAAAGTGGCCACTGATCCGGAGTGTGATGCTAATTCTGAGGGGAAACTCCGGGCCAAGTTCTCAGCAGGAGCAAAGATCCTGTGTTTACACAGAGGTAGCCGTGGAGTGGGTAGACAGACAGGGGATTTAATCAGATAAAAACCTAATGAGCAATTAAGGCTGAAAGTAAAAGTCAATGCTGATGAAGTCCTGACACCAGATTATTTCCTGGGTTTGATTTTCTGGGGTAATTTGCTGTCATAGCAGGGAAGCTGATGCCGTTAGCCGGGCTTAGTTTGGTACCGACTTTACTTATTGATAAGGGCTGGGTGAGTCTGTGCAAGAGGGGAACCAATAAAGCTGATAGTGATGGATTAGCAGGAGTCCCCAGAGCTGGGTGGTAAAAACGCGTTGGGAAATGAAGCAGAACTACAAAGTGCTTGCTGCCTAATTTGAGAAGAAATTGAGTGAAACGCAGAGCAATAAATCAGAGTCAAAGCAAAAAAGTCACTTTAAGTCCTACAGAACCAACACATGTGGCCAGGGAAAGGACTGTAGGACAGGGATAAATATAGAAATACATATAGGAATAAAATCAATCTAGAAGTAAAATACATGTGGAAATAAAATACAGGTAGAAGTGAAACAGATGTCTGAATAAATATAGAAATAAAATATGTGTAGAAATAAATGTAGAAATAAAATACATATAGAAATAGATGTACAAATAAATGTAGAAATCACAGAATCACAGAATTATTGAGTCTGGAAAAGACCTCTAAGATCATCAAGTCCAGCAAAATGTAGAAACAAAAGAAATTAGAAATAAAATAGTTGTAGAAACAAAGATACAAATAAAATAAAGGTAGAAATCAAATAAATGTAGAAATGTAAAAATGAAATAAATGTAGAAATACAATAAATGCAAGAAGAAAATAAATATAGGAACAAAATAATTATAAAAATAACATATAGAGTTCAAGATGCAAGATGTGTCCACAGGTTCCCCAGAGGCTGAGCTCTTGGGTTAATAAAAACGACGCAGAGTAACATAATTCACTGCAAACCCCCCATCCCGTTGAAGCGTGGGGTGAGTGTTTTCCTCTGGGTGCCCTGGAGAACTTTTGCTCCATGCTGCTCAGCTAATTCAGCTTAAATCACTCTGCCTAGGGAAAGAAAAGGGAAAAAAAGTAGAAAAAAGTGTAGCCTAATGAAATTAAAACTCACCGAGGACGCATTAGAATTAAAGAGATTATTTAGTTAGTGGGGTTGGATGTGATTGTTGACAGGTCATTTATTCCTCCTGGTAAATAAAGCCCTGGGAACTCTTAGGAACGGGGTATATAAGGGGTAAGACAGTAAAAGGCAATTAAGCAGTCAGGTTAATGTCTCCTCGTGCTGGTTGCCCTACAGTTGTTTTACAACTGGGAATTAAAATTTGAAAAGGAAGTTTTCAGTGTCGCTGGCCAAATATTGATTAAGTAGTTGTTTGCTGATGCCATTGTGGCACAGAGAGAGGGGCCAGTGGTTCTGCCCCTTGTTCATCTTCCATTGTTGCTCATTCTTAACCGGCCCAGATCAAAGGGGGATCATTTCAGTTTATCTGTCCTGGAAAATCCCTCTTTGCTCCTAAACCCCTATGGATTAATGGCTAAATTGTCTTTAATGAGATGTGAAATTTGGATGGAATCCTTATTTTGCATGGTCTGTTGGGTGTATCCACTGTACATTGCTCCTACAGGGGAGTTTTATTTTTTGGGGGAGAGGGGTAATTTTTCCTGAAAAATGAGATCGGGGTTTGCGTCACTTTATTTTCACTCTGCAGTTTTACTGTTACAGTAGGTAAACACATGGCATTTCACTCAGTTTGAATAAAACTAATTTTGAATCATGGATTCTTTACACTAAAGGATTAAAAAAAAATGATTACAAGTTTTCTTTGTGCCACATAGGAGATAAACAGCCCAGGGCAGCCAGGAAAAAGGAAGCCAGACAGTGCTCCACACTGAGATCCCAGTTTCAACGGGACACAACTGAGCTTGCAGCATCTCTTGGTGCATTTTTCTTCTTCCATTTGGATTTGATTGAACTTACCAATCATGGTGTCACACTGTTTTACGTGGCTAAACCTGGATTCTTTCTTTATCACCCTATTTTTTAATCACCATTTTTTTATCACCATGTTTTCCTAACATTTTTTTAATCACTGTTTTTCATCACCATTTTTTAATAGCTATTTTTATCATAATTTTTTTAATAGTGAATTTAAATCCCCTGTCTTATCCCTATTTTTTATACCAACTTTTTAATTATCTTTTTGTAATCACCATTTTTTTAAATCACCGTTTTTTCCAATAACCACTGGTTAAAATTGCCTTTTTTTTACATCATCATTTTTGAAATTGCTTTTTTTAATCACTGTCATTTGGTCAACATTTTTTTAATAATAATTTTTGTGATTAAACTTATGTGAATTTTTTTAAATCAGCAATTTTTTATCTGTAATTTTTAATCAACATTTTCTCATTCCTTTCCTTAATTAATTAATTTTTTTTGGTTTCTCTGATGATGTCTGAATAAAATGCCAGCCCATGCATACTTTACCAGCTCTGTTTACTTTAGGAGATATTTTACCCCAGAATAAACATCTAGAATTCTTTCAAAGCATTTTAACTACACATTTCCTTCATTTAGGAAATTTCCACAATTTAGTTCCAAATTTCACAGTTCCCTGAACTCAACTGATGGGTTTCCAGTGCAGAGCTGTGGTGGGGATGGTGATTCATGCTCTACCTTTGGATTCAGGGGTTGATTTGAATGGATATTGGCCTGGCTGTAGCCTTCTCTGCCAAAAAGAACCAACGACTTTATCCTGCACAAGTCCATATAAGGAGCTGTCTGTAGGATTTCTGTAGTTATGATCTGCCTCGTGTTGGATGTCTGATCCAAAAGGAACTATAATTTCTTTATCAGATAGAATGTCACAGAGATCGCTGTGGTAGGACTCTTAAGAGGAATAAGCTGTCTGCAGCTGTCATCTCAGTGAGCAGGCTGCTTATTCAGCACCCATCAAATCTTATTCAAGTCAGTAGGGTTGTTGGTGCCAATATGGTCAAGATCTGTTCCATCTACCAGCCTAGGAACAACAGTGCCAACTATAGTTCTTCTGGCAGAATTATTCTTGTCTTTATTACAAGTGTAACTAATGGATATTCCTTAGCTCCCCGCCTCGAGGCAATAGGATCATAGAATCATTCAGGTTGGAAAAGACCCTTGAGGATCATTAAATCCAACCAATAACCCTGCTCTACCACATTCCCCACATGTTTAAGCACTGCATCTGAACAGTGTGACCAAACTGGGCTGGACACTGCTTTCCATCTCTAAGTCCTGTAAGGCCAAAATGCAAAGGATGCTCTAGGTGATCAAGATGTGGAGCAGGGTTTCATCTGTTTCCCATCTTTGGCATTATCATGCAGATAGGTTACTCTGTGTCCCTCCCTCCCCATTTTCTGGTCCCAGATCATGTGAGGAGGATGTGCAGAATCCTTTTCCAGGACAGCAAAAGGCAGCAACTTGGGGTCCCTTGGTTTTCTTGCTGTGTTCCCTTCCCTGTTTTAGCCTTGGGGGTTTGAGGAGCAACATACCTTTGGGGGACCTTGGATCAGTTTTGCAGGGCTGGATTCTTCAATTAAATGACTCCTTGTGCAGTTCAAAGCAGGAGAATAGCCCTCAGGATCCAGCCCAAGTAGGAGCTGGGGCTACCCTGTTTCCAACCCCAGGAGCTCTTTGTTCTGCCTCTCTCTGCTGGAAGGTTTGTAAGTGCTTTTAAGCTGTTTTAGTGTGATGTTTAAAGCTGACCCAGCACAGTTAGGTTCCTAGGTGGAAGTGGTGTGGCTACACTCACATGTTGTCAGTGATGATGTCCATCTCTCTGGGTAGATACCTACAGTCCCAGTGATTTGGACTCAGTGGTTTCCTCCTGTTTGCCCAGCTGGTGCTGGTTTGCTGCTAAAGGTCCCAGAGCTGCTGAAGGCAGTTTTCCATTGGCTTTAAAGTCCTTGGGCTACTCCACGCGTGGTTATGCGTCTTTGGAGTGGGGTGAAGAAGCTTTCCTAGATCCTCCCTAGAGTAGGAAAAAGTGGTCTTGGTTCTCCTAGACACAATTGAGGGGAAAAAATTGTCCAAGCAAAATTAGTGCCGCAAGAATTTGGTTTGGTTTGGAGGAGAACTGGTGTGAATTGGAATCGATTGCTCTGGGTGTCTTGGTGTGTCTCTATGTTACTGGTCTCTGCCTCTGCTTGGCCCCGTGACTCTCCAGAGCAGAAGAAGCTTTTGGATCTTGATTCCTACACTCTAATTGTGTCCCTCTTGCAGTTGGTAGTGTGTGCAGTAGAGAAGGGGCTGGAAAGGAGGAGACCCCTCTGTGTTGGCTGCTTCTGTTTGGAAAAATCTTCTCTTTGTGGGTTTGGTTTTTTTTTTTTTTTTTAAGAGAAATGGGACCAGGTTGTTTTCAAATGCCTGGGGTCCAGAAGACCAAAGTGCTCTCTAGGTTCAGTTGTCCCAGTTCATTTGTAGAACCTGCAAATCCCAATGAAACAATGCTTTAGAATGAATTCTTTGTGGTTAGAAAGCACCATAACCACCTGTCCTTGGAAGAGCTTTTGGGGCTGTAGAGCTGGGAAACACCATGATGTTTGTAGCGGGGCCAGCAAACCCTCTGCTCTGGTGGCTTATAGCATGGAGCTTCTGAAATCAAGTCCTAACTCAGTGGGTGGCAGGTGAGTGAAGTTCGATGAAGTAGGTGGAGATTTATCAGTTTGGTTTCTAATATTTGTATTTTACAGCAAAAGCAGATCTGGGATTAAGTTCATGGTGTTGCCTCAAGTGACAATTGAGGCTCTGAACCACGATGGAGTCCAGCAATTAATGGCACATACTTTCTGCTGGTTTTGCTGGGTTTCCCATGAATAGGCTCTAAGTTTCCCAAGTATGTGGTGTGGAAAATCTATTCAAAAATCTATGCAAATAGTCTTTGCTTCTAAGCAAATACTTGATGCCTGACATTTATGCGGTGGCGACTGGGCACACGTGTCTTGCGTTGTTCTCTTCCTTGTTGAGCTAAGTGCTACTGCTGCCTTCGTTAAAGACATATTGTAACTTCTGCAGAGCTGCTTCAACTATTTCCTTTTAAATTGGATTTTATGATTTAATTTTTTTTTAAGTTGTTGAGCTAGAAACATGAACTGAGGAGAAAAAGGAGACAAAAATCCTGCTTTAATTATCTTTTGCCTGTTGATTACATTTATAGTTTTAAAACCTTTGTGTTTCTCAGTGGTGGGGATTGTGTATTGAACTGGTTTGGTTGGTTTTAACTTTTGTTTTAATGAAAGAAAAAATTTAAATTTTAAACTTTTTTATTTATATATAATTATTAAAATACTATATTAAAATATAGTTAACAATATATAATGCTCAATATAATAATTTATGCTGCAAAATATATAATTATAATATTAATATAGAATTTGTATAATTTGTATATAAGTTATACAGTTTATTGGAAAAAGATTTTGATGTATAGAATCAGTAAAGAGATTAATTTAAATATATCTCACCTCTGTAAATATAAACAATAATTTACATGTGTGACTCTAGTACTCCTTGAAAGCTTTGATTTCCATAGCTGCTTCTGGAAATTGATTTTTACTAATTTTCACAATTTAAAAAACCATAAAGAACCAACCATTGTTAGTTATTTTTTTTCAAAAAGCAACAGTAAAATTGTGGGGTATATTTAATGGTTTGTTTCTTTTTTCTTTTACACCACTAATTCCTCTAATTAATAGTGTCAAGCTTGTGAGATTTCTCATAAAACTCCTCAATGCCTATTGAATTTTATGCAAGTCTTACACTGTCTTTAAGGAAATTCAGTCAAACCCTAAATCCAAGAGTGTTTGGGGTTTGTTTTTTCCTCTTTTCCCTTGAGGGGAAAAAAATTTGGGTGGTTTTATTTATTTATTGTTTTGAGGAAACTGGGGAATTCTAGCATTCCTGGGCATGAGAGGAGAATACTGATTAGAATCAGGCAGCGAGTAAGCAGGTGCTGAGCATGTTCCTTGCTTAACCCCCTGCCCTGCTATCATATCCCTGCCCTGACCCAGTGCCTGGACGCTGCAAGTTGCCAGATGTTGGAGATATTTTTCAGGGAAAGTGATTGTTCCCCAGGTCTTGTCTAAAACCAGGGAGTTCCTACGATGGTTGTATTTCATGTTTAAAGCTGGGTAAAGACCCTGAAGATGGTGCTGCAAGGAAAATACTGTATTTGAGGGGAGAAAACTGCTTCTTCTGTTGCAAACTGCTCTGCATCACTCTCTAAATGGAATAAAAATATCTAAAAATGCAGTGGATTGCCTGAGGGGGGGACAGATGTCTGTATATTTCTTATTGTGACAAGTAAAAAGAGATTTTTATGGTTTAGAAAGTGCAGAGCCTAAATAGAGAGGAGTTTGAAAGTGGGATTCGGGTGCATTTGTCTGGGGGATAATGTGTTTGGTGTGAAGAGGGGCACAATGGAAACTCTCCCAGTTCTGTATGGGTGAGCATCAGTCAGCCAAGGAAGGACTTCAAAGGCCAAAGGGAAAACTCCCTGCTCAGTTTGTTCTTTCCTGACAAGTTTTCCTTGAGGAGGGATGGGGATGGCTGTTGTGCTGGGAGCTGGAGCTCTGGGTGCTGCAGCAGGGAGTCAATAGATGGGTGGAAACTGCAGCACTCAGCCTNCTCAGAAATTTCACTGCTGCTGTGCTGCCTGGAAGGGCAAGCTGCTTTCTAGCCATGTTCCTAGGGAAAATGATCTTATTTACCTCCAAAAAATTTTAACTGCACTTTAAATTACATTTAGGGTGGGAAAATAGCCTCAAAGTGTTTGAATGTTAGTAGCATAAGAGTCTACTTACTTAATAGTGCCAGACTTACTGTTTGAGTCCATTCTACCAAACCCCTTGTTCACACTGCATTGGGTGGGGAAGAGAATGCCTGAAAGGGTTCTCGGGCATTAGACCAGCCTGCCCAGGGAGAGGGTTGAGTCACCATCCCTAGAGGCGTTTAAGAGAAGGGTAGATGTTTTGTTGGGAGACAAGGTTTAGTGGTGCTGATAAGGCTAGGAAAAGGTTGGACTTGATCTTGAAGGTCTCTTTCAGCTGAAACTGTTCCATGATTCCATGATGAACAGTTATGAGCAAACTGGCTATAATGTGTTTAAGTAACTTCACATTGTGTTTGAGTTGATGGTTTCAGGAATGAGGGGCTGAGGACCTTGGGTGATGTAGATCTCTGTGTGATCTGTCTTCTGGCTCAAGCATGTTGTACGTGCTCAGGTGTTCTCAGCTGTAGCCA
>VZRI01000435.1:20000-49591 GCA_013397515.1 Upupa epops
CCTCCAGAACAGTTATTATGGCAATAGTAAATAAGTTTTATGTGCTTCTAAAAGCTGGAGTGACAGCTTAGTCAAAATGAGGGGTTAATTTAATAGGAAAATCCATTTTCCCCCCTTTCAATGGAATGTTTTTGGGGTTTTTTGAATGTCTAAGGGAAAGCAGAAAAGCGTTTGAGCTATTTGTTTTACTTTATTGAGTTGATTCTCAGTGTATTCCACATGGAAAGTTTGTCCTTGTTGGAGACCTGAGGGGTAACTTCAGATGGAACTTTCATAGAATCATGGAATCTTTAGGGATTGGAAGGGATCTTGAAAGATCATTTAGTCCAATCCCCCTGCCACAGCAGGATCACCTAGACCAAGTTGCACAGGAACACATCCAGGTGGGTCTTGAATGTCTCCAGAGAAGAAGACTCCACAAGCTCCCTGGGCAGCCTGTTCCAGTGCTCCGTTATTCTTCCTGGGAAGAAGTTCCTTCTGATATTTATATGGAACCTCCTCTCTTCCAGCTTGCACCCATTGGCCCTTGTTCTATCACCAGATGACCTTAAGAAGAGCCTGGCTCCATCCTCCTGACACCCACCCCTCACATATTTATAGGCATTAAATTTGCGTGTGCCATTTACACTGCTGAGGCAGGGATTACAACTGTATTTCCAGGCTATGTTAATGGCTAAGAGCAATTTGTATCGAGGGAGATCTAGGCAGCCTGGAGACACCATTGAGCTGCTGGTCAAGAGAAGACAACACGTGTTTGGAGATTATTCAAATATCATAATAGTCATGGTAATTATTTTGTTAGTAAAGTGATTATAGAATGGCTCAGGTTCGAAGGGACCTCCAAAGGCTATCTAGTCCAGCCCCCTTGCAAGGAGCAGGGACAGCCTCAACTAGAGCAGGTTGCCCAGAGCCTTGTCTAGCCTCCCCCTCAACAACTCCAGTGATGAGGCCTGAACTCCCTCCCTAGGCAACCTGTTCCAGTGTTCAACCCCCCTGTTGCTAAAGATGGATACTTGGGACCTGCATTAGTTTTGACTTGATGTGGGTCCAGACATAGCATCATAGCATCTGACTGCTGTTGGGTTCTGTTGGGTCTGTCATGGTTGGGGATGGCCATAAAATCCCTCATGGAGGTGAAGGTGTGGCTGTGCCAGCTTTGTGATCCTCACGATTCAGCCTTGGCTTCTGCTCATGAAACTTGGTGGCACTCGGCTTCACTCGCCTTGAGTTTTCTGTGCGCCCTGGGGAATGGCTTCTCCATCACAAGCCCTGAGCTTGTGTTGTGTGTCAACCTGCTGCTCGACCCTCTGTACCCACAGCCTTGTTCTTAAGCCCAGACATCAACATGCAAGTGAGGGTGCCATATAGGTAGCTGAACACATGAAGAGTGAAACTAGCCATCTGAAATATGGAAAATACAGGTAAACCAGCACAGTTTTCTGAAAACATTAGGTAGAAGATATAATGCTTCTAAAGTAGAGGAGCACCAGGTGCTAGAAGAATGTTACAACCTTGGTGGTGTTTGTCATGGTCTGAGACAAATGAGTTTCTAGGGTCTTGACTAGTGTTGACGTAGGGGTTGCAAATCAGACTGGCTCAGAAAAATACTCAGCCCGTTAAAGCTTCCGGAGTACCATTCATTCAACACAGTACAACCGCGCAGTTTCCCAGAAGGCTGCTCAATGTACGGCTTTTTAAAGTAAAAAAGGTGTTGTTTAGCTGGGCTAGTGCTGGCACCACAAGGCTCCTACATCCCTGCTGACCCTCTTCTGCCACTGACACCTTTCTGCTCCTCTGCCTGTTTCTCATTACTCTGTTGCTTCCTTCCACAACCGCAAGATGCTTTTACAGTGTTTGTCAGCAGCGAGGTTCCAGCTGGATGTTTAAGGTCAAAGTTGTTCATGTTCTGGTGAGTAATAAAGATTCTGAGCTTGGATGGGGGTGCTGAGTGCTCTGCCTGAGCAAGGCAGGAGTGGGGTGAAAAAAAAAAAAGAAAATCACAGGAAGCACCAGCAAGAGAAAGTCTCGAGAGGCTGGACACAGGGTTGGGCTTAGGAGTATGCAGCGTTTATGAGAAATCCTTTTAAGGGGTGAAAACATGATAGGTGTTTCCCTGGACTGGTTGTACCCCTCCAACTTTCTCAGTTCTGGGGGATACCAGCACAGTTCCTGCCACGAATACACTTGATGAGGCACTTTTCAGCTGGTATGGGTATAGCTAATCCTCTTTCATGGGGGAATAACTCTGCCCTGAGAAACCAAGCTTGTATTTGTTAAGTAAGTTATTATTTCTGTGCAAAGAAAGTCTGTAAATAATAAGTCAGAAATTAGAAAGAGGACACCTGTCAACACTGTGTTCCTGTACACTCATATTGTGCCTGTAATAGCATTACAATGTACCTTTAAGCTTCTCATTTTCATTTTAGATCCAGGGGTCTTTAAAGGGAAAAAGATGACTCCATAGGTAGGATTAAGAAGCTGAGTAAGTTTTCTTAGTGCAGCTTCATAGGTTTCAAAGAAGCCCAAAACCCCCACAACCCACCCAGTCAACCAAGCAAAATCCCCAAGTATTGTAATTTAAAGCAAAATATCAGACATTTCTAGGCAATTAAGGAAATTGCACACTTGCACAGCTTTACACAGAACCGATCCCATTGGCAAGATGTAAATCAAGAAATAATTTAAGCATACAGCTTCTTGTCCCACTAAAATTCACTAGAAAGGCACTAAAATTTAACCCCCCAGACATGCCCCATCTCAGGGAGAAAAATAATCCAGGCAAAGTTAAACTGGTGATTCCTTTATTCCTTATTGCAAAGTTAGTATTTAAAAATACTTCCGGAAACAACTGTATTAAAGAAATATGTGCTTTTGGTCCCAGAGTAAAGAGGCAAGTGTAACCCCCCCCAAAGAGATTTTGTGGGAGATAAGTTGAGACAAGGGGGGGGGGGGGGGGCAGTTGCAGCTTGGCAAAGCTAAACTCTACCGTTAAGACCACAACAGGATGGTGGCTGTTTCCTAAAAGACTCAGCTATAGGAACTTATTTTCTGCTGCTTGTGTTGTATTTATTTATTTTTTGTTTACTCTTGTTTGTTTAAACTAATCACCACTTGAGCAGAAGTCCTCTCGCTGTGCCCTGCCTCCTCTTCATGAAGCATTTAGCCATGGTGACCAGTCAGGCATAAAAACGTGCTTATCTGCAAATGAATGGCAGCTCTTTGCTTCATTAAAGCCTCTTTCTCTTCTGGCACTCGCATTGTGACCCTTTGATATTAATTCAAAGGGCAATTAAAGAATGCGGCCCATCTTTGAAGTAAAGCATTCAGGGCAAGGAATGGGATGAACCTGGGACTCTGATGGACTGTGCACATTCAACGGGTCTTTTCAAGGCAGTTTGAAGTGACTCAAAGAAAATGGGCAGGAGAAGGTCAAAGAGAAAAAAGGGGCTAAAGAAACAGTCTGTATTTGTTCGAAGTATTAGCCAAGCAAACTGCAAATAGCAACAAAATGAAACGGTTAATAGAGCAGCCAGACAGAGGCATGTCAATCACTTAACTTGAACAGCATTGGGCTAACCAAGGCTTCAGTCCACTGTGTTATCTAATTATCTTGGGAAAGCCAGTAGCTGGAAGTAATAGTATTGTATTTCTTTCTGCTTACTGCTCAGAAAAGGTGATAAATACTCAGGGCTTCATAATTATTCAACGTATCTACATAAAGAGTTGTAGGCTGCTGGATTTGTGGGCAAGCTGCTAGTGGAAAACTAACAACAACGAGTGGAAAAAAACCCCAAACCCTCTTGGTGATTAACCTGGGCTGCAGAATGTGGAGCATTAGCATGTTTAAAATTCGGGTGAGGGTTTGCATATGGAGCCAGCAAAGGCACACGCATGGCTGCCCCTGGAACAAACCTTAAAGACAAACACATTTAGGAACCTAGGAGAAGCGTTTTCGCTCTCTTTCCTCCAAATATAGTTTTAAACCACATATAATGTTAAGGGTCAGGCTTTAAACCACAATAAACAAGGAGATTAAGAGCCTGGGCTGCAGCTTGCCTTCCTTACCATATGCTGCTGTACCTAAGGCATTGTAGCACACGTGGTTATGAGATCCCTGCCTTATTTTGCCCTAATGGGGTAAATTAAGGACAAAGTTTCAGATTTGCCTCACAATTTTCTTTGTATTGTTGGTAAGATTATCCCTGCGGGGATTAATTTTCCACTGGCCCGTATTTACACATAAAACCGACCTGCGCTTTCGCTTTGTGCAAATGGCTGTGCCCAGAACCAGCCACATTGGAAGGGCTTGGCATGAGAAAAGATTATAGAATCATCGAGGTTCAAAAAGACCATCAAAATCATCAAGTCCAACCGTCTGCTCTACAACCCCCAACCACTAACCCATCTCCTGAAACACCCTGGCTGCCTGTTTGTTGAACCCCTCCAGGGACTGTGCCTCCACCCCCCCTCCCTGGGCAGCCTGTGCCAAGGCCTCCCACCTCTTTCTGGGAAGAAGCTTTTCCTAGGATCCAATCTGACCCTCCTCTGGCACAACTTGCATGAGTTGGTCTGCAGAGTGGCACTAAATGGGCTGAAACCAGCAGATGATAATGAATTTGTGATTTTGGGGGAGTGTTCTAGCCCTGATCCAGCTGGGTGGGGAGTAGGGTTCTGTCCCCGGCACCAAGACAGAAATGTGCAGTGAGGACCATCTTGAAACACGTCAAATTTTGCTATGGTGTTCAACTATATATATATAAATAGCTTTTAAAAGCTTGAAGGATTTTAGTTGGGGAAATTGCTCTAGCCTTGTGTCGGCAAAGCCAATGAGCTTTGCGATGCTGCCACTACCTTTGCATTAAAATCGCTTTGGGCTCCAACACAACCCCATTTGGGGGGATCCTGTTTGCACGAATAAGCCTGAAGCCATATAACAAGATTGGGTGGTACCCTTGAATTCTTTGGTGTAACGGGGTAAGGAATTCGTAGCAGAAATGCTCTACACACATGAAATGGACAATATACAATATGACTTAACGCATGTTAAACTACTCCATCGACAGCTGGTAATGGTTTGCTGTGGGGGAGAAGGAAGAAATGACTTTTTTGTCACTGTTGTTGAGAAAACAAAAGCATTGGCACAGTCAAAAAATCACTTTTGTTGAGTTCTTTCATGCTAGATTTTAACCAGAGGGACTTTTGGTTGGGGTTGGATTTTTTTCCTGGCTACATTGTCCCCTCCTTTGAACTTGTGGATTATTTGTTAGACCAAAGAATATTCAGTGTGGTTGTGCTTGTGTGAAAGGTTCTGCCATCATACAAGGAGAAATATCAACGTCTTTTTTTGTAAAGAAGATGAGGAATTCCTGTATGTCAGGCATAGCATGGTCTCAAAGCTATGTATTAATAGAAAAACGGGCACTGTGTGAACATTTCACTGTTCAAGAACTCCAGCTGGAATAACTGTACAGAACCAATGACCTCTTTCTTTTCTGTGAGTCCCTCCTGGTGTCCACAGGGTTTCATCTGTTGTAGTTAAATCTATCAACCATTTTGGTTGGATTCAAAACATTCTTCCCTTACAGGATAACTTTTATTCATGCCAGAGCCCAATGAGGGTAAGGCTTTGTAAGGACATGCTGAGACTGATGAAGTTTTATTGCACCAGGACAAGAGGGCAGGGCCTGAAGCTGCCACGGTAGGGTTAGGTTGGATGTTAGGAAGCCCTTCCTCATGGAAATGGTGATCAGACCCTGGACTGGACTGCCCAGGGCAGTGGTGGAGTCCCCACCCATGGAGGTGTTTAAAGGTAGAGTAACTGTGGTCTTTAGTACCCTGGTCTGGCTGCTGTGGTCATGTTAGGGCTGGGCTGGGCTGGATGAGCTCAGAGGGCGTTTCCAGTCTCAGTAATTCCATGGTCTTCTGAAAATAAAGATGATTTCTGGAAACATGTAGGGCCCTATCTGGTGCAATGTGTCTTGCTCATATCTCCAGCTGGATTGGAGCAGAGTACATGGCGCTGTAAGTCCTGTTTGGCCCAGTTCACTGGTCCAAATAGGTCTAGTGGTCCAGCTGGTCTGGTTTTGTTGTCTTTGCTACTTTAATATTTGGAGTGTAGGACTGAAAATGGAAAGGGATAGACTTCACATAGCAGATGGAACCAAGAAAAGGTGGCTGGATGTAATCAGCTGGGCAGGGAAAAGAGAACAGAAAGCATTAATACCCTGCAGTGTGTGTTAGCTGTTATTTGAACATGAGCATGTCTTTAGTTGCTGTGATTTGCTCTACTCCTGGTTTAGTCCTATCTGTCCCATTGTCTGATCCAGGGGAGACATCAGACCCAAAGCTCTGAGAAGACTAGTCTGAACCCCAAATGTTACTTGGGCTACACTCTCTTCTGGAAGCAGGAAAAGAGCATTTTAGGCCTTCAGACACACATTGGGATTTAAGACCAACCCAAGCCTTGATGAATCCCTCTTTGGTAGGGGTTCCTAGATGCTGTGTACATGACTGAGTCGCCCCCCATGTCAGTGGGACGAGTGACCAGGCTCCTCACTGTGCTTCTTGCATACTTCTTGGTGCAATTGCCTGATGTCCCTGGCTTTTGATTTCTTCTGGGAGTGGTGGTCGTGTCTGGATTTGTTTGTTTTTTTAAATTGCAAAACTTCATTTTTAACAGCCTTTTATGTGGAGCTTTTGGGAAATATTTTTGCCTAGTGAGAAATCAGAGCAGCCTAAGAATACAACATCGTCATTTCTGCGGCTGCAGTGCATGTTGTGAACAAAACTAAAGGCTAGCTGCTTGGCTTGGCTCAAACCCCTCATTTGCCCCAGCTCTCCTTCTCAAGTCTGGAGGTCTTTGATTTGCCGGTGTTCCTTCTCAGATGCTGATTGCTGTAATGCTGGATGTGTGCTGTACACTCGATCCATCATCTGAGCGCTGGGAAGCCTTCGTTCTCTCTGTGCGATCTTGCGGTCCTGATGTAAACCAGGCAAGAGAGTGGCAGGAATTCCTGCCTTAATGTAACGTGAGTCTGGGAATTAGAAATTTCCATCTTGGAGCGTGCCAGAAGTGGCAGTGTCCCTTAGCCAGCTGGTGATGAGCTCCATGCTCATTCCCTTAGTGCACAGTGACTGTGTATGGCTGGGACAGGGTGTAGGAAGATATGGATAGTATAAATATGAAAGATATATTTATATAAAATACAGAATTTATATATGAAGGCTCTCAGAAGGCTGGAAAATGCTGTTCAGAAGGGCAGGGAACGGTAGAATAAGGGGTCATGGTTTGAAGCTGGAAAGGGCAGAGTGGAGCTGGACAGGAGGAAAAAGTTCTTGAATCTGAGGGTGAGGGATGCCTGGAGCAGGCTGCCCAGAGAGGAGGTGGAGGCCCCATCCCTGGAATCGTTCAAGGTCACGCTGGATGGGGCTCTGGGCAACCTGGTCTGGAGAGTGACGGCCCTGCTTGTTGTAGGGGAGTTGGACTAGGTGGCCTTTGGAGGTCCCTTTCCAATCCATTCTATAATTCTGTATAAATTATAACTGATACAAATAATAACTTGTATAAATAATAATTTATACAAATTATTTAAAATATAGAATACAACAGTAACATAAAAATGCATAAATCTATTTACCCTCTTGTGTACAAACAGGAATTTCTTCTTTCAAGAATCAAATCTGAAAATATGTGGCATTGGCTAGTAATTGGCATCAAGTCTGTCTCTTGGCTGAGGGGCTGGATCCTGCTGATGTGGGAATGGGATGAAGTTTTGCCACTGGGAATTGCAAGCTGTAAAGTTATCTGAAGCTGGTTGTGAAGCTGCAGGAATACACAGATAAATCTGAAAAGCAGGGCACAAAAGGAGGCTTTTAAGAGTATGTTATTGTTCGCGGGGTGCTTTATCGAAACGTCAAGGCACTGGAGTATTACTGGGAGTTTTACAAAGCTTGGAAACAAAGGATTAAACTCTAAAGGGGTATCTTTAGGGATGGTTTATTTTTCTTTTTGTAATCTGGGAAACCTCAAAATGAAATAAATACCCGTGATATACAAATAGAAACAAGTTAGAATGAGAGGAGAAATACTTACTAAAAGAGGATGTGAATTAATTATTACTAGAAAATAAGTTTTTTCCACTTGCAAACAATTGGCAGGGTTTAGGAATCAAGTCTGGGGTCAAAGGGTCTCGATGGCCAAGTCAAAGGGCACCCAGAGATGTATATTAATGCGTGTCAGCTTCTAGATCCTAGAGTCAAGCGGTAGTTCATAAAAGAAACAAGGCATCTTAAGAAGAAGTGTTATTAGCAAACATCGGGTCAAAGTTTATCTCTGGGTCAGTGTGTACTGCAGGGTCATCCATTCACACTCCTCACACAGGCGTCTTCTTAGAGCTGCCTTGCTGCAAGGTGTTAATGGAAGAATAGAAATACAAGGTTTTCACTGGGGAAACTTTAATTTATTAGAGGGCTTCACAAGAGTCAGACTTAAATCGAGCCAACTTTAATGGAGAAAAGGAAAAATGGGGATTGCAATGAAAGCTTTCCTGGTTTTATGAATTTTTTTTCTATCAAAAGCTGAACGATGTTTTTGCATGGACATATGGGATTCCCAGCAGTGCCACTGCACTCTTTCCTGGGTCTGCAGAGCTGATGCTATGGCTTTCTCTTTTGAAAGAACCATTATAGCCAACACCAAAACCTTTTGATGTGGAGGTATTGTAAATCTTTTCCACGTGACTCTTCCTGGAAGCCATGCATTTCCTAAGAAGCATGTTGACCAGTTCATCCCATTTACAACGCTATTTCTTGTAGTTCTGCTTTCTCCTCTTCCCACCGCCTTGGGTGTGGGAACCCCAGCACACAGGGCAGCAGCAGCTAGGGGTGCTCCGCGGCTCCGACCTGGAGGAATGCTCCCGCTGTGCTGGAGCACACAAAGGCTTTGACAAGCCCATGCTGCAGCAAATCCTTGCAATCCTTTGTGCTGGGTGGTGTTGACTTATTTTAGTTCCGCGCTGAGATGCGTCTCATTGAGACCAGCAGAAGAAAGAGGAAAAAGAAGTGGAGTAGGGTTCTTAAATACTTATTCTGATTATTCTGGTTATTCTGATGCCTTTTGGAGGAGCACTGACTTTCTAAAGAAATGCGACTTTGTAAGGGAAAGGAAGAGAAGAGTGTAGTTGTAGGAATAATACATATGGCTCCTCACTACGGTTTATTGTTTGCACTGAAGTGAGATTAAAATATAATATGCAATGATAGCCAAGTGTTTCTGAGAGCCAATTGTGGCCAGAAGTGTCAGATAACCTGTTACCTTCTGGGTTTTCACTTGCACAGTGTGACTGTTGTAGCCCTGAACTGTGCATTTAGTAGGTAGCACTGTGACTGGAAAGTCCTCAAAAGCAGAGATGTCTATCAACATCACAGCAAACCTTGGTGTGCTGGTGAGAACAGTCCTGGCTGCTGCTCTTCAGTGCAATTACACCAGGATGCTTCCAGTCTTTTGTTGGTAAAATAAGTGAGAAAGTCAAAAGGAAAAAGCTTGAGCCATGCAGATAAATTCAATAATCCTTTTTTCAGACAAAATACCTTTCTGGCTGGCTCCCTACAGTTTGACAGCTGTTCCTGGTAGTGTATCACATTTGGTAGAAGTTTTCTGTCTCCAGCTGGAACTCGTGGTTGGAAGTAGAGGGAGACAGTTCCTGTCCCACATGCATGCATGCGTGAGCAGGGCAGCTCCCTGCCTCAAAGGAGGGATGGTTTTCTCAGGGAAAAGCTATAACCAGCTTTTGGGCTCTTTCAAGAGTTTCTCCCCTCTGTCTGTGGAACTGCCTTCTATTGGGCACTAGGACACTTGCTTGGAGCATGGCAGAGCCAAGTTCAAACGCTGGAGGCTTATTGGGGAACACATGTTGAGATCCGTTGGCCATTTTGTTTTGGTTTTCATCTGGTGTTAAGCCCTAATTGGATCTTTCCATGAATGGAAATGGAGGAGCTACTGGTCTCAGACAGTCCAGTGCACAGCTTGTCTCCACTCTGAAGCACCTTGAGTGAGTGCCATGGCCACACACCTCTAAAGATGAATGATTCCTCCTTTCTTTCCATTTTTCTGGAAAGACTTGAGCAAGGTTTTGTTGTTTGGCTGTGCAGAACAGGGGAGATGGGGAGAAAGCTTGGAGGGAGAAATATGAAATGAGAAGAACAGATAATCCCTTCCTCACTGAGTTGTGACTATGGTCTGAAGACATGAAATGACATCAATCAGAAACAGGCCCAAATGATGGAGCAGCCGACTGTTTGCTGGTACAAGCAACCGTGGCTCCGCAGAAGCTAGTTTGAGAGTCTGTCTGTTCCTAGATAGGTGCAAAGGCCTTCCAATAGTTTGTGTGTTGCCATAGGAAATGCTATTAAAGGGAATGGCATTTGAGGAGCCTGCAAGTCATCAGTTCTCATGGTTGCTGCATGGAGTTTGCAAACTCGAGTGTTTATGTCAGATTTGGCTTGGACAGAGGGAATATCTGTACAGCTCAACCGTGAATTTAAGGCCCTTAACATCTTAGAGTCTGGTTCTGATGGAGCTCCATTGATTAATATGAGTAGAACAGGCTCCTGAGGGGAGCTCTAAAGGGGGAGCAAAATTCCAAGAGCCAGGAGCTTGGCCAGTGTGTTGGTGGACTTAAATATTGAGGAGGAGGATGGGAACCTTGGTTCCTTCAGCAGATCAGCAGGGTCAGATTTACTTCTAATTCTTTCTTCCTTATCTTTGTTGTAAAAATTGACCAAAGAAGCTCTTGGATTTATCAGGAAAGGTGGGACTTATCTTGCTCCCAGCGAAGCTCGTGGCACCATGAGTTTGCAAGCTGATGCCAACTAATATAATAAACAGTTACTTGAAGAGAGGAAAACAAAGGAATGCCAATTAGGGCAAACATCAGCATGACAATGTTCCATTTTTCCATTGTAGAGAGGATAATTTATGGCCCAAGGATTACTTTTGAAATTGTTTTGAGTTCTGCCCTTTAATTTATTAAATGAATCCCTCTTAGGAACTTGATTGCTAATTCACTTTAATTTGAAAAAGCCCCACTGTCTTCTTTGGTTGTTGGCAGTGCCCTCAGGGGTCTATAAAACTGTCAATATGTCTGTTAATTTGGGTTCTCTGCTTTTTCTTTAAGGCTTAAAGCTTAATTGTGAGAGCTGGGAAGGTGCCATGGCTTTGGTGTGCAGGGACTCTGTGTCTTATGGGTTTCAGATCCCATCAGGAGCGGTAGGAGCCCTCCAGCTGCTGCTGCTGTGTCAAGCTGGAAGGGCTGGAGGAGCAGAGGGTTTGCTCACCTGGTTTTCATGCTGGAATCAGAGGTAGAAAAGGACCACGCACCTTAGTGTCAATGTCCCTCAGCTTTGGTAGCGCCTGGATCTAGCTCAGCGTCTGAACTTGCTGTGCCTCAGGCATATCTTTAATTGAATCCTTGCAAACCCACACTCTTCACATGACTTTGATGCAAACCCATAAAAACACCCCTTTTTCACATTTGTTACAAAAAAAAGAAGTCAAGGCTTTGCTTAGAAAGATCACAAACCTTCTGCTGATCCTTGATGGTCCCGGGT
Organism: Upupa epops; assembly: GCA_013397515.1. Classification (NCBI taxonomy): domain Eukaryota; kingdom Metazoa; phylum Chordata; class Aves; order Bucerotiformes; family Upupidae; genus Upupa; species Upupa epops. The sequence goes on from VZRI01000435.1 coordinate 31,608, forward strand.
CAAAATGAAAATTCAAATCCTCCATGCCATAATGTTCCTAGAGGGTTCTGTCACCCCAGTTAAATGGTGTTGTCATTCTTTATACTTTGTTTTGCTGTTCTAGTTAAATGTTCTGAAACAGGCAATGATGTCCCACTCAGTGTCAGTTTGTCAGAAGACAGTCTAGAGGCTCCCTCTCCCAGAGGGAGATTTTCACTATTTTGTATGAGTTAGATCCTGATAAAATGAAATCTGTGGCACTTAGGCTTCTTTGTGTCTGGTCTGGAACAGGATATCAAAGATTGAGCGATGTTGGACTGATAAAACATGATACAGGTGACCATGGGCGCTTGAAGGAGATTCTGTTTTGGTAGAACCTCTGACACAAATTTTCACAGAGCAGTCAAATTGCAAAAACAAAAAAAAGCCAACGCCAAATTAAACCAAATAATCTGGATGCTTGGAAAATAAATCTGTCTGTTTGAATGTTGCAAAACAGCTCTGGTGTTTGAGAAGGAAGGTCAAACGAGGATTTTAGCAATACTGAAGTTTGCTTTTAAGGTATTTGGTAACAGCCCTCGGACCATCCTTTGGAAAAGTGTGAACTGGATTGTCTGAATGAGGGAACTGTCACAGAAGCCTTGAGAAACCTCTCCTGGCCACCTACTGTACAGGGACTTGGTGGTATATGTATATGGCAAACAGGGCCCTGCTCACTGCCACTCTGCTTGGACCTCTACCAGCAGAGGTCTGGATATGTGGGTCAAGTTGTGCCGGGGGAGGTTTAGATTCGAACTTAGGAAATAATTCTCCCAAGGGGAGGCCTCGGAACAGGCTACCCAGGGGAGGGGTGGAGGCACCTTCCCTGGAGGGTTTAAAAAAAAAGATGGACAGCATATTTTAGATGGTTTACTGATTAGGGGTTGTAGGGTGGATGGTTGGACTTGATGATCTTGAAGGTCTTTTCCAATCTTAATGATTCTATGATTCTATGTTTATGTGTCTCAAAATCCTAGTGGGAAGGACCCAATGATGTAAACACAGATGCACTTAGGATTTAAAGCAAGGACAGAGGCTTGGGAGCTCTGTGATGGGTGATGATCTCAGCCCACTGAGGAATGTTGGTGAGCTTCTCTTTATTCCTGTCCAATTTAACGTTTGTCGTGGCAATGAATGTTCTAGGCTTCTGCTGGGAGACCAAATGCTCCATCAGGGATGGAGAAACTGATTACTTGGCCAAATCTTGACTTCTTAATTAATATTTAACACTTTGATGAGGCTCTCAACAGGTACACTCTGGAGGTTTTTAAGGTTAGGCTGGATGAAGTGCTGAGTGGCATGATCTAGATGTCAAATGTTTGGGTTTTGGGTTGCACTGGATGATATTTAAGGTCTTTTCCAGCCTCATCATTACTGTGATACTGTGATTCTGTGATTTAACCCAAAACAGACAGAGATTTTGCCTCTTGGAACATATAGGGTGTGAATTGAGGAAAACTAACACTTAGAAAACCTGTTGTCATATAAAAATACAGCATGATTTTGAATGGAATTCAGTGGGTGGTGCTCTTGTCTTTTCAAAATATTTTTCTTTTCTAAACTTGCTAGAAAAGCCCACCAAACCTAAGTACTGCCTGGGTGGGATGCAGGCTGAATGTGGTGGCTGTACATCTTCCAGTACTCACCACAGGGGTATTTTTGCTTCAGACCGGACTTACAGGATGAGATAGGGTTCCAAAGATCCTATTTAAGACCTATTATAGTTTCATACGATGGCAGGCAAATGCCTGGAGCTGGGGAGAATCTGCTTTCAATAAATTGGCTCAGGTTGCCCAGAGAGCTGGGATAAGCCCCATCTCTGGAATCATGCCAATATAGGTTGGACCTTAAGGCTCTGAGCTACCTGTTCTGGTTGGAGATGTCCATGCTCACTGCAAGGGGTTGGACTAGAGGGGCTTTGCAGGTCAATCCAACCCAAACCAGTATGTGAGTCTGTGAAACTCTCTTGCTTTGAAGTGTGGTACCATGTTAGGAGTATTTGTGTTCTCAGGAGAAAATAGAAACAGGGAGAACTATTGCTCTGTAGCTCTGAGGAAGTTCTCACTACACATTTCACAGCAGAGCTCTTGAGGTTCTCAGTCATGGTGTTACTGGAAACCCACCATCATGTGTGTGGGTCCTTGCAGGCTTGCGATGCTCTTGTGAACAAGGACCCAGTTCACCAGAGCCATAGCACTGGAAGGCAAGATGAAGCCAGAGCCAGAGTTTTCATAGTTGACATAAAGCTTTTCCCAGATGAGAAACACTGAGAACCTTTAAATAGATGGTATCAATCAACTCTGCAGCCTGACAATTCAGATAGCTGATTTCTCAGAGATGGTAGATTGTAGCTAAGGAACCAGGGCCATGAACAACTTCTCTGGGTTCATATGTTTGTATTTTGGTAATTACTTTCGTAGTTTTAGACATTGCAAATCTGTTTGGGGCCACTTTCCCTGTTATCTCCCTTGTTAGGATTGCCATATTTCTGGAGGGTAGAACTACCCGCTTTAATGAAACCATTGTTAGTGTGTGGGAAATCATCTCACAAAACTCCTCGTCATGCTCCAGAAAAAGCACAGCCTGTTCCTTTGGGTTCCCATCTGGGTAAAAGGAACTAAATTAAAGGCTTTTTCCTTGTGTGCATGGAAATTCCTGGTACCTGTGGCTGGCTGAGTGGCTACATCAGAACCTAGAGGCTGAGACCCAGACCAAAGACCACTGAAATGATGAGAATTGCATTTAATAATGGATGGAGAACTGGGTTCTTCAGAATGGCTTTCTTTAGGAATGGAAAGGAGCAGATATGTTTTGTATCTTATATGTGACTTAAATACTCTTCTTAGACAATCTGTTCCCTTGAAGCCAATGAAACTACAGATTCTTCTGTGTTAGGGTCATGGACATGTTTGTGTGTCACAGGGCTGCCTTGATCTATGTGCTTATAATGCCAAAGACCCCAGAGCGTGATAAAATTAGACCTACCTTCAATTGTTTCCTCCTTCTACCAGGTGATGGTTGCCCTCAGTCTGAACATGAGATGTGATTTATCTTTTCTGGAAGGTGAGGTAGGAAAAATTGCAACTTCTCTAATTCGTGGCAGGAAATAATCAATTTGAAAGATTGGAAAATATGGTATGGATTGTTAGTCAGGTGTGTCAGCAAGGACAGAGATCTCTTGGCATCCTGCAACACCATGTGTTGTGCGAGAGTGAGGAGCAATGAGGACGATTTGGAATGGGGTGAGCTCTCTGAGAAGGGAAAATCACAGTAAATAATCAGAAGAAATTGGGGAGAACCAGGGAGTTGGCACCTTGGGCTGCATGAGCTGGATGTCAGAGCCAGGAGGCTGCAGTAGTAGGTGGGATACATGAATTATCCCACACAAGTTGTGAGGAGCAGAGGTGTACTACTAGAACTTTAGTGGTCTGCAGCTAAATAACCTGAAGCAGTCTCAAAAGTGAACAAACAGCTGTGTCCCAGTCTTAAATTTCTTTCCTTTGTTTGGGCTCATTGATATTTTAATTAATTTAAAGGTTTATCTAAAACACTTGGAGAAAATTTCTGGGCTATCTTATTCCACTATGTTGCCCCATAGCAGAGAAAGCTGAGAAACAGCCAGTGAAGGCAGTAACAAAGCTCTAAATTCTTTGCAGTCAATTTTTTTTTGAGGAGAAAGGGCATGAAATCCTGGTTCCTTTTAAACAGGGACTGCAAAAAAGTCTTTACTATTGTCTTCATTATATTAAGTCAACATATTGTACTGCTGTTGGGTTAGTGGTGGTCTGGCGCACTGTGGACTTGCACACTCAGCTCCTGCATTTTGTGTCTTCAGAGAGATGGATGTAAATTTATGATTCATATCTGTGGAGGTGTCAGAGCAGATGATCATTTAACCAAATGATTTCTGATGTCTCTACCATGAAGCTTTCACCATCATTCTTGTAGGTTTTCCTGGAGCATGTATCAGCAGCTGTCAACAGGTAGTAAATGAGAGTAAAGGAACGGGAATTATTTCTCTGTGCTGCAGCAGGTGGATCAGGGGTGACTCCCTGCTGGACACTTGCCTGTGCCACAAAGGTACTGCAGGGCTGGCTGCAGCCCAGCTTGGCACATCAGTCCCTTCCGTGGACTGAGGGTAGAGTTTCTTATCGGACTGGTGAATTGTTTTATTTAGGAATTAAGCTCCTGGTGCCTCTTTTGAACAGATAGCAAGCTGTATCCCTCGATCCATCAGTGTTAATCTCTTCATAGCACCGCGTGTCTGTGCATGAAGCTGTTTTTATCACCCACTTTCTGCCATTTCAATATCTGCTTAAAATAGGAAATTTGCTGTAATTCCTCACATCTGTTTAGTTCTTGCAATGCAGAAACGTATTATGCACCTGCACGGTGTGCTCCAGGGAGGGTGTCTTGTGCATGAGGGCACCCATGGAGCTGGAAAAACCTCGTGGGAAGTATCACAAAGAGGTGTTGGGCACCCTACTGCCATCCCATTGTAGGCTCCTTTCATCCCACATACTGAAACAACCTTAAAGGCAGAGGCTGTCTTTGACTGGTGGGATGGCGGTGGGGGGCTCAGTACCCAGTAGGACCAAAGTCCCATGACAGAAGATGATGGATTTTGAGGTCAGCACCTCAATTCTTACGTAGTTGTGATGGGAGTGACCTTGAGTTACTAACAGATTTGGCTGGGAAAAAGAAGCACTTTGGCAGGAATGGGTAGTACCTTGGAAAATCAATCACAGGAGAAATATCGGGGGGAAATGTGACCTTTTATGACTGAAGTCTGGAAAACAGGAAGAAAAAAAAGAAATCAGCCCTTTGTTTACTTTCTCAGAAACCCAGCAGTCCTCCACAAAGTTAAGTGACTTCTAGAGAAACAGAGTGTTCAGTGGCAAAAGACAGTTATTCAGTTTAAACACAAGTCTGGAAATATTTTGGCTGTTCCAGTCCTGACATGTAACTCAGTTTAACTCCTCCATAGGTAAAGGTGGCTTCTTGAGGGGAGATCTGGCTGCGGCAGGGGGTTGAGGCAGAACTGGTGCCTTGATTTCCCATGGAGACTTGGAGAGTTTGCGATGCTTACACCAGGATGAAGCTATTGTCAGCAGCCTGCTCTGCCAGCGCTTGTTTTGAACCCAGCACGGTATGAATTCACTTGCTAGAACTAGCTGAGAGAGAGAAATTAAAACAATCTCACTTTTTATTTTTCATCTTGGGCACCGCTTTGTTTTATTCTTAAACCTTTTAGCCCTACTATGAGGTGGTCAAACCCCAACACAAACGAAACTCCTGTAGAAGCTGATCAAATGTACTGGATGTACTGTGGGTGCAAAGGATTGAGCTAAATAGGTTTTATAGATTTATTATTTTCATCCTGAAGGATCCACACTGCCTACACGCTGAGAGATTGCTGACAGCTCAATTATTTTCCATACTTCAGCTCTCTACTACAGTCTCATTATTTATCCAGACACTTCCTCATTTGCTTTATTTAATTTCTTAGCTGACAAATTCCATCTCCCGGGGTACTCAATATTTTCAGTCTTAATCGGTTATCAGTTGGCTCCTCCATCAACTGATAGTGGCTTGGGGTCATCATGCCAATCCTTTCTTAGCATGTCGTGGCATTACAAGGCAGATTGACTTTTTGTCTTCTATTGCTGAAAATATCAGTTTCCTAAAGGTGCCTGAAAGCAAACTCCGTTTGGATTTAGTTTCCTCAACTTTTTTTCTGAATTTAGGAGGCAGAGTTGTGATTTTTTTGGAGTTTTTTTTTAGTCCTGGAAGTTGTCCTTTAGTCTTTTTTTGTAAATGAGAAAACAAGCTGTTTCGGTGCTTCAATACAGCAAAGCTGATGTTTTGGGCAGGAAGAAGGGTCACGAGCATGTCCTGTTGATTTCTCACTTGTGGAAAAAAAAACCTCCATGAGGGTTATCATGCTGGGAAGGGTTGGAAAAGCCCCCGTATGTGGACACTCGTGAGTGACCAGTGAAGATCAATGGGTCATGCTTGTGACTCTTCTTGCTTCTGGCCAAGCCCTTCTCAATGGTCTGCATTCAGCAAACTGGTCCAGCGTGGGGTGACTCAGAGTCCAGTGACAGTGTGGTTGTGTGGGTTTATGCAGGAGCACTCTGTCACATCCAGGGTTATCATGGTTCTGCTCCTCTCACTGAATTCCTTCCTTGGATCTGCTGGGAACAATAGGAGAGATCAGGTGCCAAATCTTGTATGATCCAGCTTTGCTTTTCTGCTCTGCTCTCCCCCCAGTCTAACTTTGAGGCCAGTAGAAATGTGGAAAAATGCAGCAATGCCATTTTTATTTAGTCATTAAACCTGAGCTAACCCTCAGGTGGGCACCACCCTCTGAGGCCAAGGGAAAAGCCCCTGTAGCCTATGTGAGTTTTGCCAAACTGCATTATTTTGGGCTGTGTTTTAGCGGGTTTCAGTGGTTCAGGTAGATCTGGCGTGGGTTTGGCTTGCCCTGGTCTATGTAACCGTGTTGGGAGGAGAAGGGTCTGGTTATCTTCCCTCCCTTGGGCAGATTTGCTGTCCATACACATCTGTGTATTACCTGTACAGTAGGACCAGAGTCCTAACTCTAATAATAAGTTCTAATAGTAAGTCCTAGTTTTGTTTTAGATTAAAACTATTGATTTCCCAGAGTAAGTTTACAGCAATGAAACTAAGAGCAGGATCAGGCCCCCAGCCAAAGCTGTTTAGTGCCTGAATGTTGCTTGTCTCAACAAACCAAATCGCTTTTTTTGGACGGGGAGGTGTTGGGGGCATAAGAAGAGATTTTTGTGGTTGTATTTGCAGTTTCCTCTTCCCTTCCTTTCACTGCAGAAATGCTTTATCCTTTCAAGCACAGTTGAGAATTAGCCATCTATTTTTGGTGCTGGCAGCGCACTCTTTGATATTGAAAATGGAATGTGTTCCTTTTTGATGCTTGCTGCTTCTGAATGAAGAACATGCTAGCAGTTGAATGGTGTAGAACAGGCACTTGCCCATTTTTTAACTCCTCCTTCCCATATTGCTTCATCATTCCCAAAACAAAACAAAAAAATAGAGATATCTTTAAAAAAGAAGAGCCAGTGAATTGCCTGTTATTGACAAAGTGGTTTTTGCAGCATCGTCGTTCTCTCGGAGGCCGAAAAATCATTGAATAGCCGTGAGCTGTCACAGTTGTGGCTGCTTTATAACTGCATCAAGCTGTGCTGACAAAACGGCCCCGCGTAACTGGTAATACGCATTGTCATTTTGAGCATGAAACAGTTTAGCTAATGATTTATCTCTCTGAACGCAGCACTCAGGGCAGCTGTATGATTTGTCTCCTTAGCAAGTCAAGTAATTTCTTTAACAAACTGTTAAGCACAGATGGGCCCTGGGCTGTCAGTTAACCATTATTGTCCATGCATCTGCCTGCCTTCAATGCACTGGTTTACATATTCAGCCACTTACTTAGGCGCAGTGCTCTGAAAAGCGGAACCTACTCTGATTGGCAAATAAAATGTTCATTTGTCTCTTCTTCCTATTGTTTTGTTTTGGTAACACATGTCAGCAGCTCAATTACCCAGTTCATTAACAGCTCCCAATGGACACAACGGCCAACCCATGATAAGGAGAGCGATTGTGGCACATATGGTCAATAATAGCCCGTCTCTTGGTAATTGTAAATAAAAGTCACTGTTGGCCATTTCCTTTTACTGCCGCTACTGTTTTCCTTTTCACCTCGCCCTACAAAGCGCGCTTCTCTCTGTGCGTCAGCCCAAGCAAAATAAAAATACCACTCGCTTCTCTCAAGATTGTTTTTATTGCCGCCGTGCTCACCATTCCCTTCCTGCACTGCTTTTCCAGCCCAGAGCTCACACCGTTGCTCTTTTCCACTTTCAGCAATCCCTCGGTTTACTCTTCTTGCTTAAGCAGCGATGCATTTTCTCTCGTTTTTCCCGTTCTCTTGCCGCAGAGCGCCTGTGGAGTTGAAAAAAAGGCATTTAGGGTGTTTTTGTAAGCATGCCCTTTGCAAATAGCAGCGGTTTCAAAGGAGCGATTGAAGTGTGACTTAATCCTTGTTAGCTGAGCGATGCTCGTGTGTGGAGCACTGCCTCGCTTTTAGGGTTTGTTTCCTTTCTGGTTTTTTGATAAATCACCCTCAAAATGCCGCTACAAAGGCTGGCAATTCGCCTGCTCGCTTTTCACTTTCTACTTAGGAAATTTGTGGTTTTTCTAGTGAGGTTGAGAGTTTCCTTAGATTTGTTGGGCTTAAATTTTGACTTTTACCATTGAAAGAAGGACACCTAGCAGCACTGACGAGTTTCATCTTAACCTCACTGAGAATTCTTTTGTGGCTTCTTGTTTTGTCCTTGAAATTTGCTTTTCTTCCTCTCAAAACAGGAGGAGCCCAACTGCTAACAAATTTGGGGCTGTGACCTAGTGGAGGGAATCTCAGGGTGCCCCAATCTGTCTTCTCCTCCCATTGAGGGTGGAGCACAGAAAGTGAACTGGGGTAGAATTCAGCTCTAAGTCCTACTAAACTTGGCCAAATTGCTTTGGTGGGACCCTACAACCTCAAATTGAGAATGTTTCTTTACCTCGATAAACTGGAAGAGCTCACAGGTGGCTGTGGAGTGACTCAGGACTCCCTGAGCTCATCCCCCGTGGCCTGCCATATCCATAATGGATCTGTGGTCTCCACCTGGAGCTGTGGGCACTGGGGGAGTTGTTGAGTGTCAGGGTTTATTTGTCCTGTTTTGATTAGCACAGACCTAGCAGGGCCTATTTGCTTTTTGCTGGCTCCTTGCTGTGACAGTGAGGCTGGAGAAGGAGGAGGAGTAGTAGGGCAGGGGAGCCTGGCGTCGGTTTCCCCAGGCGCATACAGCAAAATGAAGAGGGAGGGAGGTGGTCAGTCACCTCCAGAGCCTTCATGAGATGTTGTATGGACATCCAGCCTACCCTAAACAGGACTGCTGCGTGGGGAGGAGGCAAATAGGGAACAGTTAGTAGGAAATAAAAATTCCCTTTGATTTTCCTGTGGACTTTCCAGAGGAAAGCAAGGCTGCCCAATGTGTTTCTAGCCCAGCGCTTGCTGAAACACCAGCTGCTGAAAGCCTACCCCAACACAAACAAGGCACTGGGCAGGAATGTGCTGCTGGCCACCTACAGCTGCTCTGGGGTTTATTTAGCCAGTGCCTGGGGTGACTCTGAGGATCCACATCCCGAGGTGGATTTTTCAGCCCCCCTCTCCCTCCCTTTCCTCATTAATTCATTTGCAACCTGACGGTGGTGGTGGGTTGCGTTGGGTCCTCTCACCTCTGGCAGGGAAGGACAGTGCTTGGAGAGACGTCTCCAGGTGCTGAGCTTTGGGGAGGGGGAGCCTGGATTAACCCCTGCTGTGCATCCCCTTCACCCCGGCTGCCCTTGCCGGCCCCCCCATCCCCACTACCCCCCTTGCGTCCGCTGCAGCCGCCTTTGTGCCTCCCGCATCCTGCCAGGCAGGTGTCAGAGCCCTGAATGCGGGCGAAGGCCCTGCTGATGGATACCACAGATGGAGCGTGGAAATCGGGCCAATAGACCTCAGCCACAGGCCATTTCTTAGGAGCCAACAAAAGCCTCCAAATAAGTCAACAACAGGAAAAAAAAATCCTGAAGATCACAAAAGGAAAGTGTCATTTGTCATTTGTGGCGGTGGGTACGTGTTGGGGGGGAGTGGCTCCACTGCCCTTCCTCCTCTCCTGCACCCGAGCCGAAGTGAAGGGAGATTGGTTGCCCATGCCTCTGCGGGCTCAGCCAGCCCCGGGCACCCGCTGGTGCCTCCTGCAACAGAATGGCCCCGACATCATGGATGTCCCTGCTGTGGCCTTAAGTGTTGGAAATGAAGGGGAAGAGGCTGTGAAATTAGTCTTGTGTGAATAAATAAGAAGATGTGGGGAGGGCAGCTGGTGAATAAACTACCACTGGAGTCCTCCTGGCTCTCTGGTATTTTGGGATTCTTTTCAGCTTTATTTTAGGCAGGTCTGTGGCTGGACAGCATCTACCTAAGGCAGACCTGTAAGCTGTCCCCCTTAGAGAAAGAGGCTGTGTAATATTTGATTAAAGAAGTTCCTCACGTCTGCTGGAGAAGAGAACCTCTAGCTGTGTTTGGCTGCTGTATCTGGGTTGTAAATGGCTGTCATGTTTTGGGTATTTAATTATTCACATGCAATGGCTCACTGAGAGAAAGAACAACAGACCAAGCGACCTCCTGGGCATTACTTTGAATCTCCTTTCTCCTATTAGTAGCTCAAGAGGTTAGAGTACTGAGATCTTTAGGACGACTGTCTGTGGAGGTGATGGAAGTAGAAACAACCCTGCTAAACCCTGAGCACCTTTAACAGGTGTAACAGGATTGTATCTCCTGACACCCTGTGGCTATTTGACACAAATAAATCAACACTGCTTTATTTACAGGCTGAGCTGTGTCCAGTTTGAGTTTGGCCAGTACTCTGATCATCAGCTGACCTGGAGAAAAGTCTCATGATGACATTTTGATAGAAAACCCCCAAACCTCCTTGAAACTTTATTTAAGATGGTTTTAGGGAGTAAATAGTGCAGTTTATGGTACAGACGTCACATTTGTCTGGCTTGAATGCTGCAGATCAGAGAAGTCAAAAGAGCTCTGCGTTGTCCATGAAGCTGCGCACAGCAGCCAGACCCAGCACAGGGTCACACCAGTGAAACCAGATGGATGTAAAAGCTTGGTTAGATGTGTTGTCCATGACTCCTAGATGGCTTGGGGTCTTTTCAGTGGTTTACCTTTGTGCCTTTTAGATACTGCTTGACAAAAGGTGAAGCTAAAATGGAATTAAGTCTTCAGTTGAGAAGATCTGAGTTTTGTCGCTGACTCCAACAATGTGTTTTGTTCGGTTTGAGATACTCTAGATTGCCTGTTTAATAAGGAATGAACTTGAACTGCTTGGAGAAGATGTTCGTGCTGACTCTCCTAGTCCTCGGACACACTATTCCTGAGAATGAGAACAATCTTTCCTGGGGTCAAACTTCCATGCAAGAAAGATACGCTGGGAGTTGAATGTTTTCACAGTACATTGATCCTGATCTCTGCAGGAGCTTCTAGCAGAAATGGTTCTTTTGGTTATTTAAACACTCTTCAGCAGGATTGTCTGTAAAGGCACTTTGTCCTTCTTATGCTGCATGACAAAGTAGACAGATCAGCTGAATTCATTAGTCCAAACAGCCTGAGTGAGAGTGGAAACAGTTGGAAAGGACTGTGGTGGTGGTGGATTTTAGCTGGAGCTTGAGAAACAGTGGTTTCATTTTGGCTTTGTGTTCTTACTTACAAATAAATCACATTAAGGAGATTATTGCTACAGACATTGATTTGAAGTAATTTATTTGGGGTTATTGTAGTAGTAGAAGAATAATGCTGGTATTTCAGTGGTCAGGCTGTCTCAGCATTGCTGGAGACCTTCTGCCCTCTTTAGGTAGCTTCCCTTGATGACTCCAGCAAGAAGGAATGACAGCAGTTGATGCCAGTGAAGATAGGGTTTAGGCATCTACTCTTCTGGTTTGTCATGGTTTGTTGGAGAAAGAATGTGGCTCGGTATTGAAAGAGGCTTTCAGGTTGGGTTGTCTCTGGAGTTCTCTTGGTTGCCAGGGAGCACCTGGGGAAAGAAGGCAGGATGGCTCAGTGTGTGTGATCTCATGTTTCCCTCACCATGAACCCCAGAAGGAGTTTTGGTTCTGGTTTCTGTTTAAATGGCTGATCGCAAGAGTTGGTAGCCCCTTCCTGGGTCGTGGACATGCTGCATGTGATTTGTTCCTTGACAGCATTCCTGAAGTGCAGAGCTGAGAGGTGGCTGGTGTGGTGGTGTGTGGAGCCTTTGGTCCAACCCATCCTGGCTGTTTTGCAGTCCCATCCTGGACTGCTGCCTGGAAGCTGAGCATCAGCACATCTGCCGTAGCCATTGCCCGTGTGGGAAAACCTCCCAAGGTTAGGAACAACAATGAGAGCTCAGGCAAAGAAAGCTGCAGTGCAGGTGTTCCAGCTCTGGGGGCATTAAAGAAATCAAATAACTGATTTTCTCAACGACTTTTAAAGGTCTTCAAATATCCTTGGGCCAGGCAAAGGTGCTGAACTTTTGACTGTTCTTCATTTCTTTGAACACACTTGCCCAATGGAACATTTAACTCTCTGCTTTTTTTTTCTTACTTTTTTGCTTTTTTGAAGCTTGACAACTCAGATCTGAGTCATGGGGGAAAGCAGCTTTTCCACAGGAAAGGATGTCATTGCTGGATCCAATAGTTTGCTTCCCCCTCTCTCAACTACAGCTAATTTTGGTCTTTTTGGTTATTTTTTTGAGCATCAGCACCCCAGTCCGATGAAGGCTCTGACATCGACTCGGAACCAGACTTACCATTGAAAAGAAAGCAGCGTCGCAGCAGAACAACCTTCACAGCAGAGCAACTGGAAGAGCTGGAAAGAGCTTTTGAGAGGACACATTACCCTGACATTTACACGAGGGAAGAACTTGCACAGAGAGCCAAGCTCACAGAGGCTCGTGTCCAGGTACCTGTTTAAAAGCTGTCTAAGAGAGAGAATTTCCTTTTCCATCAGTGTGTTGGTCCTTCTCCATGTTGCATGCCCTCTCCTGGGGAACAAGGAAAGCGTGAAGCCATGCAGTTTACAGCCTTAAGGGTTTTTGCATCTGTCTGGAGTGTCTAAGACAACTACTTTGAGGAAAAAACCCTGTTTTCACCAATAATTGTTCCATACCTGCCGTGAATATACAATACTGAGCCTTTGGAGAAGGTTTATTGTGCTAATGTGCTTGGTTTGTGCATTTGGCAACACTCTGCATGCAGACAGGTCAGCTGCTGTGACAGTGTCTACTCAACTTATTTCAGCTGCTGTTTGGGTCTTTTAGGCATTAAGAGATGAGAGAAAAACTTTCTAGAACAAACAGCATGTCCATAGAGTGATGTGAGGCTCCTGGGGTAGTGTCTATGATTTACTTTTAGATTCAATTAGAAGCTGGCTTGATATTAATCTTTGCAGTATCTCTTTTACCTACACTGACAATTTAATTCAAGAGAAAACAAGCCCTCAGATAACTGTCAGGTCTTCACAGCTTCATGCAGATGTGGATTGCCTAAAACAAACTGATGTGCTGGAGGAATAAACGTGTGGTAGAGTGACAGGCGAGATGTTGCAGCTTTGGATCCAGCCAAGGACAACAAATGAGTAGTAGCTCATGATCTCACCAATGGTACAGGTGAATTTGGTTGCTTTGGTGGAACTTTGTTTATATTTTGACCTTTGAAGTTCAGCCTTAGGTGTTGAGGCTCTGCCCTCTGAAATAAGCCATACAAAACATCCCCTCGATGCTCTCTGACAAGCAGCATGGCTCTGCTGCTCAGTATCTGGCTTTGAAGGTCTGACCTTCTTCAGTTTTACCTGCTAACCATTTTTTGCAGAAGATTTCACACCACGTTTTGTGTTTTGGTGAGAGAAAATTGTATGTATGCACATGTGTATGTATGTATGTATGCATGTGCGTACGTATGTATTTACCTGGAAGGCAAGCTCCGTGGCTCTATTTTTAGCATGTTGAAGTGAAATTCTTGCAAGAGCTTCCTGTATAAACCTGGATCAGGTAATCCCAAATCAAATCCTGAGAATCAGTCATACAGAAGCATGATGGAGAACATCCTACAGAAGTTCTGTTAGCAAGACAAATGGGATCCAGGAAATGATATTTTGGGCTAACTTAACTTCAATGGGAAAATAGGATAAAATGAGAAAGACCATGTTGGTGTTTTTCTAAATCAGTGACCCACAGCTAGAAGAAAAGCAGATCTCTCATTAACATAACAGCTGTCTTAATGTGGCTTTAACCCTGTGACTTCTTACATTCCTTATGGCTTCCTCAGTTCCCTTGAGACACATCCTGTCTCACACCGCTCCTATGATCTACAGCCTCCTGAATTCCCCAGTACCACTGACACAGGGGTATTTTACCTAACCCAGCATGGAAGAAAGTTACTAGTCAATCAATGATTAAAATACCAGAACAAAACCTTTCTGGATTAAAGATGAGCTGGGCTTGAAGTAACCAGCCTGTGGGCAGTTTCCTAGTGCTCCCCATCTGTCTTGGTACCCTTGAAGGCTGGCAGAGTGATTTAGCAGTGGATTAAGGGATGCAGGATTTGCCTTATCAGCATTCAGCACCTCTCTATAGCTCCTTAAAATAGCCACTTATGATGGGCATGAAATAAAAGACGACCTGTGAAAAGAAAATAACCCTGAGAGACTGGAGGCGGAGTGAGCTGAAGAGCCGCAGTGATGCAGCGTTCAAGCGTTCTTAGTCACACTTTCTTTTTTTGGGAACAGAGATCAGAGATAGCAATTTTTATGTGGGCATGTACACAAAGGTCTCTTTGACTGCTTCCCAACCAAGTAGCCTCTAAAATTGCTGGTACTTTGCAGCCTGAGTCTAGCTGAGCCCAGAAAATTATTATCTATTTCTTTTTAAATCTGGAGCTCTAAAGACCAATTTGTCTAGCTGCTTTATAATGTCTAAGAAATTCTTGAATTGATTGCAACTGGACCAGCTCTGCTCTTCCGTCAGTCCCTCTATGTAGCTCTTGCTCCTGTCTCACGATTTGTTTTCTCTATCCTGCCCACCCCCGTGCTTCCCTCTGCCTTCTGTTCCCTGAGGCAGTCTCTGAACCCCGTGAAAGGAAGAGTCTTGTGCTGCTGAAGCGTCTCTTCCCTTGCTTTCCCACTGTTGAAGGACAACCAAGTGCATGTTTTTAGGCTGGTTGGTCAGAGGTGGAGGTAAAAAATGTTGCCTCTAGGCTGAAATCAGCCCCTTGAGGGGAATTTTTTTGAGAGCTACAGGCAACTGAAACCAGACATTAAAGAACACGAATAACATTCATAGTGTATTCATGGGGGCAGAAAAGGTTTCTGGGGGAAGTGGTGCTACCACAACTGCACATTGCAAGTGTCCCCAGTTGTGCAGCTACAATCACAGAATTATTTAGATTGGAGAAGACGCTTGGGATCATTGAGTACAACTATCAACCCTGCTCTACCAAGTTCACCCCTAAACCGTGTGTAAATGACCTCTGAACACATCCAGGGATGGTGACTCAACCACCTCCAGTACAGATCTATGGGGTTCAAATGCATGGGGTGGAATAAGGAGTTAGGGCTCTCTGCGATTCCACCCAAGGGCTGTTGAGTCTTTCTACCCCACGTTTGTGGAACCAGGACAACCCTCAGCTGCCTCTTCCAAAGTCACCAGGCTCTTGTCTAGAGGCAGCAGGAAGGGAAATGTTCTCTAGTCTTGTGTGTTCCTCAGATACACCTCAGAAGCAGAAGGAAGAGTCCCAAAGAATGACCCTTCAGTTAAAAAAACTCCAGCAGTAATAGCCCATGGAACTTGAAGTTTAAGTTTCACATGCTGCAAGAAAAATCCCAACTTCGTGATGCTGTACTGGTCCAGTTTAAAACCTCATTAAACCATCACTAAGTTGCCATCCAGGCTCTCAAGGTCCATGTCTTATTTTTGCTGCCTCAATCTGAAGGTGACTTCTGAAAGTGAAGTTTTGCCCAGTGTAGATAAAAATCAAAGGCCTATCCTGAGCCTTGGTGCGGTTATGGTCCCTGGTGCAAACAGTGCCCATGGAATGATGAGGGGAGCATTGGTCCTGGCCACCTCTTCAGTCCCGCATCAGACTTATTTTTAGTCCTGGGTGTCCTGGGTGAACTTTGGCAGCAGCTTGGAGCCTGGTTCAGATGGACGGCAGGAGGTGTTTACTTCACTCCATTGGCAAAGGCTCTTGGAACAAGGTTTAGTTTGTCCTGTGGCAGGTGGGGGGTGGGGGAAGGGGCAGGAACCTGCCCTGGCTGAGAGGAGGAGCTGCTCAGACACGATCTTTTGGGTTGGGTTTGTGTTGAGGCCAGGACTTGTAAATGATTAGCAGCACGATGGACAAGACTTGGGACTTGGACCACGCTGAGGGTGTGCTGTGTGGGATTGCTGGGGGCATGAGGTCCTACTGAGAGAAGCAGCTGGTGTGTGCCTGTTTTACCCCAAAAGGCCACGGGAGAGAATTGTGTGGACTCCCTTAGTCCATAAATAATAGTGAAAAAGCAAGACAAATCTGGTCTGGTGAGAAGTGGCCCTGCCCATCGGAACCACATAATCTTTAAAGTCTCTTTACAACCAAAACTTTGTATCAAGAATTCTGAAGGACGAGTATGTCCTGCCCCAAAGAGGTTCTTCTCAGCCAAACCCCAGGTTTGAGTTTGTTTGCTTGGAAGCTTCCAAAGGAAGAACAGAAGAACCTGTCTGCAAGTTCAGACAGATCATGCCAGGCTACTGGATAGTGCTGAGTGCCCCCGTGTCCGACTTCTATTCAGCTTGTAGGGTTTAGTAAAATGCTTATTGCAACCTCAGCAACTCAGAAGTCCTGAGGAGTCTTGAGGAGCTGGAATTAAAATGAGAAAAAGATAAGTTTTAATTCTTTAAGTGAGAAAAAGGGAAGTTTCAATTCTTTAAGTGCTGTGCTTTTGCATAGTTCGGTTTGTTTCACTGCAGCCCAGGGATGGGAAGAGAGGACGATAGTGGAGAGAAAAGGTGAGAGAAGAAATGACTGTAAGGCTAGTAGTGGTGTTTGAAAGCTCTAGAAATCCAGTCTCTTGGCTTTAACAGTCTCTGTAGTAAACAGAGAGAAGCATTCATTGGGCATACACGGGGGAGGGAGGACCTGTGCCAAAAAAAATTCTTTATTTGCCCTTGGCTCCTCTGTCTGCTGTGCTGTGCAGTTCTGGGGGGTAAGGGAACAGGGCAAAGAAATGGATTCAGGAATGGTTAGGCTCTTTCAGCAGCTCCTTACGATTACTCCTGATGTGGTTTATGGGGACTTTCTAGTGCCTTTTCTTGAGGCTGTCCCTCTTGCATCACATACAGGATAAAGAAAGCGAAGGCTTTGTGTATTCTTGTAGTCGATAACCCTGTAATTGCAGATTTCTTTTCCCCTGGGGTAAAGGAGAAATTCTTACAGGGACATTAGCCAACTACAAACACATGCAGGCCTGAGAAGACCTTTTTCTAAATGTAAAGGAAAAGAAGGGATGTGATTTTGATTCTCTTTTTCTGGTCCTCATTGCCTCAGGGCGCAAATTAGTGGCGCTTTAATTTATAAATACACAGTTCAATTTGCTTATTACTTGATATTTGGGCAGAACCATTCAGCTGCAGTATTTGTGTAGGGCTGACTCAAAGTCTTCTCAAAGAAGCCTATGAGAGTTGAGTAGGGTAGGTTTTGCTGGGGAAGTAGTTAGAAGTTCTTGTTTCCGTTTAGTGGTTTTTGGGTCTGGTCTTTTTTTCAGGGGAGGGGGGATTTGGGGAAGGATTTTTATTTCCCCTATTTGTTTTAAAAGAACTCTGTTTTCCATCACATTAATAACTCCTTATGTCCCAACCAGCATGATTACCCATCATCAAGACCAGTAGCTCCTGTTCAGTCTGGAGAAGAGGAGGCTCTGAGGTGACCTTATTGTGGCCTCCAGTATCTGAAGGGGGCTACAAAAAAGCTGGGGAGGGGCTTTTTAGGATCTCAGGTAGCAACAGGACTAGGGGGAATGGAGCAAAGCTGGAGATGGGGAGATTTAGACTTGATGTGAGGAGGGAGTTCACTGTGAGAGTGGTGACACACTGGAGTGGGTTGCCCAGAGGGGTAGTTGGGGCCCCATCCCTGGAGGTGTTCAAGTCTGGTCTGGATGAGGCTCTGGCCAGCCTGCTCTAGGGTGCAGTGTCCCTGCTCATGGCAGGGGGGTTGGAACTGGATGATCCTGTGGTCCTTTCCAACCCTGACTGATTCTGTGATTCTGTAACTTCCCAGAGAGGGAGATGAGGCGCTGGAGGGGGCTGCCCGGGGGGGTTTGTGGAGTCTCC